>JADMLD010000331.1:0-288706 GCA_017589585.1 Phylloscopus whistleri | reverse complement strand
GTCGGAGCGGAGCGCCTGCAAGCCGAGCTGGATCACCTGCGGAAGTGCCTTGCCTTGCCTGCAATGCAGTGGTCTCGGGGTTATTTCAAGGGGTATCCCAGGTGACGCTCCTTGGGCCAGGCCGAACATATAGTCTAGAAATAATAATCTATTTTATTACCTTGAATATTTAATATTTTTCACTGGGAGGTTTGAAGCTAAAAAAAAAAAATTAAAAAAAAAAAAAAAGGAAAACGACAAAAAAAAAAACGACCCCACCAAACCGCGGCAACAAAATCGTTGATAACAAAAGGAAGAAAACGACGACGACGACAAAATAATAATAAAAAAGAGAAATAAATAAACGGAGAATGTGCCATGCATGAAGCAAATGGGAGCTGGGAGGAGCCGGGAGCCCATCCCACGGCCAGCAGCCCCCGGCATGTCCCCTCCTGTCCCCTCCTCCTCCACCCACCCACACTTTATAACGCTCATTTTTTTTTGTTGTTGGTTCTTTGGTTCTTTTTCTAAAAAAAAAAAAAAAAAAGAATTTAAAAAAAAAAAAAAAAGGAAAGAAAAGACAAAGAAAAGACTCCACCGACAACACTAAACCCGGCGGGGCCCCGGGTGCTGCCGATCCCGCTCCCAGCACGGCACCCCCAGCCCGGGGTTTCCCCTGGAAATGCACTTGGCTATCAACAAAAAAAAAACAACAAAAAAAATAAAGTCAATAAACTGGTCGAAGGTCCCTTTTTGTTCCTGGTTGGCGGGGAAGGGGCAGGGACAGGCGCAGCAGGGTCACTTTGTCACCCCGGCTTCGGGATTGAACGGGCGGGAAAAAAAAAAAAACAACAAAAAGAAGAAAGAAAAAAAAAAAAAAAAGGTGCTTCAGCCTTGTACTGTGTATATATATTAAAAAACGACAAAGTTTTGTATGTTTTTATTGCTTTAATTATTGTTATAAAAAGCTTGCCTTTTTTTTTAAGATGTTTCTGCTTTTTTTTTTCCTTTTTTCCCCCCCACTTCCTTCTCCCTCCCTGTTTTTTTTTCTTTCCAGTTTGTTTTGTTGTTTTATTTTTTTTTTTTTTTCTTTTGGCAAAAGGATTAACTCGCTTTTAGTGTTTGTACCGCTGCTGGTCGGGCCAGAAAAGATATCGACATGTTTGAAAAAGAATTGAAACCCCAGGAAAAAATAAATCCCCTTTTCCACTGGGGGCAGGTCCTGTCCCACCACAAATCCCTTGGGAAGCTGAGCCCTTCCACCTTCCTGTGTTTTTTTTGTTTTTTAAAATTTTTTTTACCCTTTTTCTTTGCTTTCTGGGGCTTTTTCTGCTCCAGCTGGGTCGTCGTGGGTGTGACGGTGCCGGGTGGTGTCTGAGCCTTGCCCAGCCAAAGGAAAAATCCCAAAAATTGCGCTGAGAGGGTGGAGGGGTGAAGGGTGGGTGGCACCGGGGTGTCCTTGTCCCCCCCCAAAAAAAAACCAAGACAATCAGAGCGGCTCTAAGGCAGGGAGAAGGGGTCCTGTGGGGTCTCTGGTGGCACTTTGGGGACAATCCGTGCTGGCAGGGATGTCCTGGTGCCACCAGGGTCAGGCTGGGTGCCATCTTTAGGCCACTTGCTAAAAACCCAGCGTGTGCCCTGCCTCCCTCCCCTCCCCTCCCCCGGGGAGCCTTTTTTATTTGATTGTTATTTTTAAATTATTTATTAGAAATCGTTTTTAATTCGCCGCGAGAGCAGCTCACATCTCCGGGAAAAAGGTGACCTCTGCTTCCTGCTTTAAATTCCCTCGTTGCACTGGCAAAGAAAAGCATTAAACCCCCCACTCCCTAGACGCCCCTCCCTGCTCCCTGCTCTCTCATTGGCTTCACCAAATAAAAAAAAAAAAATTTAAAAAAAAAAAGCTGGGCGAGATTAAAAAGCAAAATGCCCTTGTGACAGAAATTAGTTTAATCTTTTTTAAATCCCCAATTGCCTCGCCAGCCTCTGGCCTCGCCGCTGCCAGCTGCGGGCTTCGAAGGGAATTTTAACACGGCAAAATTCACTCCCTGCTCTGCTCCTTTCCCTTCCTGTGTGCCGTGGCAGAGGGAGGAGGGGGGGAAGGAGCCGGGGATGCAAAATCGTTGGCAATTTATCCCTCGCCGTGCTGAGGAGGCTGGCTGGGATCAGCCTCGCTTTGTAGCAGCTCCTGTGCTGACTTTCCCTCCTCACCAGCCTGGATTTAGGGGTTTTTTGGACCAATTTCCCCCCCTGACCTGGGTTTTGGTCGTGCAGAATTCCTGGAGCAGCTCTGCCAGAGCCGGGAAGGGCTGGGAGGAAGGAGAGGAAGGCAGAGCCTGCTGGGGACAGCTTGGATGCTGTGAGAGAGAACAAAAAACAAAACAAGCCCCCCAAAAAAAGGAGAAAAACCCCAACCCTAAACATGTTCAAAGTGTACTTTGTTGGAATTATTTGTAATGTAATATATTATCTGTCGAATGTAGTAATTAGGTATTTATGAATATATTGCTGTAATTCCTGAAAACATCCCCCCCCAAAATAACCCCCCAAAATAAACTCTTCCACAACGACGGCGAGGAATCCTTTCTCCGTGGGGAAGGCAGCCCTGCTCCGAGCATCCCCGGCCCTGCCCCGAGCGCTCCCGCAGCTCCTGCCGGCATTCCTGCTGTCCCTCCCGCTGTGGCAGCCCTCCGGGGCACAGCCCAGGCAGGCAGGGCGCAGATGGCAGCGGGAGCCTGGCCCAGATGCTCGGGGAAGGGCAGCGCTGGCAGCCCCGGGCGCCAGGAATAATGACAGCAGCCATCGGCACTGCCCTGGCCACAGCACGCCTGGATCCTGCTTGGATCCTGCTTGGATCCTGCCTGGATCCTGCCCAGATCCTGCCCTGGATTCTGCCTGGATCCTGCTTGGATCCTGCCCTGGATTCTGCCTGGATCCTGCTTGGATCCTGCCAGATCCTGCCTGAATCCTATGTTGATCCTGCCCTGGATCCTGCCAGAGTCTGCATGGATCCTGCCTGGATCCTGCCATGGATTCTGCCCTGGATCCTGCCCAGATCCTGCCTGGATCCTGCCTGGATCCTGCTTGGATCCTGCCCAGACCCTGCCCTGGATTCTGCCCGGATCCTGCCCAGATCCTGCCTGGATCCTGCTTGGATCCTGCCCAGACCCTGCCCTGGATCCTGCCCAGATCCTGCCTGGATCCTGCCCTGGATCCTGCCAGAGTCTGCCTGGATCCTGCCCTGGATCCTACCAAAGCCCACCTGGATCCTGCCAGAGTCTGCTTGGATCCTGCCTGGATCCTGCCCAGATCCTGCCCTGGATCCTACCTTTATCCTACCCTGGATTCCACCTGGATCCTGCTCAGATCCTGCCCTGATCCTGCCCTTTCCTGTTCCCTGCCGCAGGGAAGCAGGGCTGGAGCCAAAGGAGAGCTGCAGGCTTTTCCCAGCATTGTCTGTGACACAGCCCAGGATTCATTCCGTGCCGTCCTTCAGCTGCCATTATTATTTTTTTATTATTATTATTATCGTTATTTTTTTTACAGACAGTTTCAGATCAAACCCCCGAATATTACAAAAATAAAGATGGACGATATCCTGGCATTTCCCCACAGCCTGAGAGGGAAAACCATTTTCTTTTGTCCTTCTCCAAAGAGCAGATGGATCTGCTTCCCAGCTGATCTCCCCAGCAGACACCTCATTGCCAGCACATCTTCCTTTTTTTTTTTTTTTTTTTTTCTCTTTCTCTCTCTCTTTTTTTTTTTTTTTTTTCCAAGGCTCTAAGAAAATCCGCGGAAGCACCGCCTGGAAATTTACGGCTTTCAAGGCAGCGTGTGGCCTGTGCTGCCCTCAGAAGTTCCCTCGCTGAAGTACAACCCGAGAGATCCGCCCAGCCAGTCACCGCGGCGGCGCCGGGGATGCTCCCGCAGCTCCGGAGCCATTCCCACCCGGCCCCGAGGGGAGGTTTGAGGGCTGGGAGGTCCCTGCGGGGAGGTGGGAGGTGGCCAAGGTGAGGCAGCTCCTTCCCTGTCAGAAATCCTGGGAGTGGGAGCCCTCGCCAGGCTGGAGGTTGGTGCGGAGCTTGTACATGTGATCCAGAGCTTGGGTGAGGAAAGCCCCGGTGGTGTTGATCTCCATCAGGGTTAAGTTATCCAGCTAAAAAGGGGAAATAACAGGAGCTGGGAAGGCAAGGCACTGGGGGAACAGTTCACAGCACACAGTTCCTTTTGGTGACCCAGCTGCCAGCCCTGGTCAAGAGCAGCACCCCAAGCACCATTCCAACAGCATTCCCCATTCCTGGAAGTGCTCAAGGACAAGCTGGATGGGGTTTGGAGCTGCCTGCTCTAGTGGAACACGTGGAAGGGGGTGCAGTGAGATCTTTAAGAGCCAACCCACACCATCCCACCACTCCTCTGCCTCCCACAGGGCACAGGGAGCTGAGGGTCCAACTCACCACTCCAGCTCCCCAGCGAGGCACCCACAAGCCAGGACAAGCATGCCCCCAGCCAGCCTTTCCCCAGCAGCTCACCCCTCATCCCCCAGCCCCCAGGGGCAGCCAGATCCCTGCTGGGATGATGCCCTGGCCCACCTTGGCGTGCACCTCCTGCTGGCGCACGAAGCTGTCGGCGGAGAGGCGCAGCTTGGCCACGCGCGTGTCCCACGTGTCCTTCACCAGCGTCCGGATCTCGTCGGCCCTGGGGATGTTGTCAGAGGCACTGGGACAAGGGAGAGGAAGGGCAGGGTCACAGCAGGCTCTGGAGGGGGGTGTGGGGATGTCACTGAGGTGCTGTTGTTGTCACCAAGTGACATCTGAAATGCTTCCCCCGCCCGCCCTCCTGGGCTCCTGTGCCAGCTCAGTTTCCCTGAGGGGCTTTGGAGGAATATCTCAGGGTAAAAGATTCCCAAAGAGGCTCTCACCCCCTGGGATCAGCCCAAGGCTTTATTCTCGAAGGGTTCCAGGGCAGAGAGAGAGCACAAGCAAGAACAGGACTGGATCTGGTCTCTGCTCAGGAGAGAGAGCTGGGCCTGAGCCAGCAGGGTCAGGATGGGAAGGAAGGGTCAAACTCCATGGTCACAGGGGGTTCTGGGAGGAAAAACCATTCCCCAGAGGAACACAACAACCATCTCACCCACCCCGAGGTGCTCGTGGGACGGTTTGCTAAAAACCTGCAACTCCACATTAAAACCCTCTCTGCTCTCCTCGTCCTGCTGGGATTTCTGGGATGGTTTCTCTCCCCAGCAACGCTCAGCTCCAATGCAGCAGCTGGCTGTCACCAGAATCCTTCTGCTCTTTAATTGCCCAGCTGGTATGAGGTGCACAGAGGGCCCCAAACCTGGGCCAAAGTCACAGCCAGCTGGGGGATCCAAGGGCTCAGGCAGGATGAAACCCCCAGCTCGGGGCTCCCAGGGCTCCATCAGGGAGGGCTGAGCTGGAGGGGCTGGATGGGATGTGCCACATCACCCCACTGAGGCCGCTCAGGAGCTGGGGAGAGGGATCAATGCTCAGGGACAGAGCTGTCAGGGCTGCTGGGGAAGGAGCAGCACGCCAGGAGCCTCCCCTCCAGAGGAAAAGCCAGAGCTGGAAGGCCCACCCCTGCCTAATCCAGGGCTCCAAAAGCCAGCAGAGCCCTGGCTGAGACCAACACCAGCCAGCACATTTTACAAGTGAAATGCCTCAGCAGGCAGGCAGGCAGGAGCAGCTCAGGCTCGGAATATCCCCGGCCTCCTGCTTCCCAGGCTGAGGGAAGAGGAGCTTTCCTCCTGAAGGAGAGCCAAGGAAGGAGCCTGGAGGCTGCTGAACAGATTGCAGAACGTGCTGCAGCTCCTGCAGGCCTGCACTGCTCAGCAAAGCAGCACAGCCCCGATCACCAGGCCGGGGAAGGAGCCATCCCCCAGCTCCTGAGAGGCAGAGCCAGCACCAGGGGAAAGTGCTGCCGTGAAATCTTGGCAGGCTGAGGGAGAAAAAAACCTCCCTCAACTCTCCCTTCTCCCCGCTGCCCTGCGGGGCTGCTGCCAAGCAAAGCTTGAAAAATCCTCCGTGCTCGCAGCAAGCGGGGTGGAAAACGGGCCCAGCTCGGCTCCTACTCACTAGTTCAGCAGCAGCTTGGTGAGCTCCATGTAGTAGGGGCTGGGCATTGGAGTGAAGGTCTCCTCTTTCCTCTCCTGGTCCCGGATTTCCTCCAGTTTCCCTAAAACACAACCAGGGATGCTCAGGTTTTGCCAGACCTTCAGGTGTGGGGTTTTTTTCCCCCCCTCCCACATTTTTTCTGTAGGGTCAGCTCAGTGTCCTGCCCTGTGAGGGCAGGAAAAGGCTCCTGTGAGGAGGCACACAGGGGACAGGGAGGCATCCAAGGTCTCCCTGCTCAGAGATTTTCCCCAGGGAATCAGGGACAGGATGAGAGGAAACAGGTTTTGCCAGGGGAGGTTGAGGTTGGACAGCAGAAGGAATTCCTGGACTGAAAAGGTGGTTAAACAATGGAAGGAGCTGCCCAGGGAGGTTTGGAGTCCTGCAGGTGTCCAAGTCATGGCTGGATGTGGCACTCAGGGCTCTGGGCTGGTGACAAGGTAGGCACAAGTTGGACTTGAGGAGGTTGGAGGTCTTTTCCAACCTAAAATATTCTGGGATTCTGTGACCCAAAGTCCCTAAAGCTTTCTCTGAACAACCCTCACCACCCTCAGAGTAAATAAAGAATTCCAGTGGTGGAACACGAGATCCTTCTCTTCCAGTCACTTTGTGTTTTCGAATTAAGCTCCCCACTAATGGTGAAAAACTGATTATTTTTAATTTCATGTTTTAATTTCATGTTTCCACTGCACCCACTGCAGGCCAGAGCTGGAGCCAGGGGCTCCATCCTCACCAACATCCATCCATTCTGGGGGAATGAGCCGACACTTCTGCCTCTGCTTCAGGTTAATGGCCAGCCACACAGGCACCTCCACTGGCAAACCAGGATTGAAGGGACCCAGATCTCCCTGGAAAACAAATTAAGGATCAGAGGCAGGCAACAACCAGGGCTTGGAGTGCATGGAACTTGTCTGCTAATGTGGTGAGAGTTTCCAGAGGATTTGGAAACGCCTGAGTCAAACACTTGATCCTGCATTTCCTCCTCTCGCTTCCCAGAGTTCCTGCCCTCAGACTTTTCCTCATCTCCCTCGAGAAGGAATAACCAACATTTCCAGTGCACTTTCTGGCTCAAGGTGTTTCACGGGACTTTACAGCCACAAATTCCATCTCCCAGAGGCTCCCCAGGCTCTGGGCATCACCCAGGACAGCCGGACACCCCCATCCAGGCCTCAGGGGCTGCACAAACCCCCAAATGGTGGGGAACACCACAGCCCCTCCCAGATCTCCTGGGGGGCTGCACTGCCTTTTCTTCCAACCCAGCCCCTCCTCTGCCCGACATTCCCAAATCCCTTAACCCCTCCATCCCCCCTGCCATCCCAAATCCACCCCGATCCTCCCCCATGACCCCCATGTTCTCCCCCTGTTCCCAAACACCCCAGAACCGCCCTGATCGGCCCAACTCCTGCACCTCAATCCCAATCCCTTAAACCCAGTTCCCCAGACATAATCCCCAGTCCTTGCCCCACAAGTCCCCCCAGAGTTGTTCCCGGTCACCCCAAGCCGTGTCCCCAAGGCCCCAGGCCCCTCCCGGCCCCTCCGGAGCCCCCTCAGCCCAGGCCCGGCCCCGCCGACCCCGATGAGGTGAATCCGGTCCAGGCTGAAGTTGGGCACGATCGTCACCAGCTCCTTCTCGGCCAGGAACTCCACCTCGGCCGGCTCCATGGACCTGGGAGGAGCCGGACCGGGATCGGACCGGGATCGCACGGGGATCGCACGGGGATCGGATCGCGATCGAACCAGGATCAGGCCGGGATCGAACCAGGATCAGGCCGGGATCGAACCGGGATCCCTGGGATGGCACCGGGACCGGGCCGGGACCGAGCCCGCCGCGCGCCCTCGCTCCCTATTGGCCGCGCAGCCCCCAGGCCCCGCCCACCGCTCCCCGCTCCCGCCGCCCGGCTCGTTTTCGCGGTCTCCGGGAGGAGGCGGGGCCTGGGGCGGTGCGGCGCACGTTGATTGGCTGTCCCCAAGTGTTGCCGTGGCGCACGCCTCTCTGATTGGCTGTTCTGCGCTGTCCGGAGCGCTCCGGTCGCGGCCCCGCGGGGGGAGACCCGGATGGGGGCACGGGGACCAATCGCGGCGCTCCCCGCGGGCGCTCGGCCAATCAGCGCTCGGCACTTGTTGCCGGGGCACCGCGGGAGAGGCGGTGCCCGCCGCTGCCGCCCCCTGGCGGCCGGGAGCGGCAGAACCCCACGGGAACGCGCGCGGGTCCCCGCGACCCCCGGGGCTGCGAGGGGTGACACGGGATGGGTGACTCTGGCTGTGCGAGGCTGTCCCTGGGCTGTGCCCAAGCCCCAGCGGCCGCCCTCCTGTGCACGGACCAGCAGCAGCGTCCGTCTGTCTGTTCAGTGGCCCCTGTGCAGACATCCAGGCTCAGGAACCTGCCATCACCCACTCATCCCTTTCCTCTGTTCCCTATCCATCCATCCATCCATCCATCCATCCATCCATCCATCCATCCATCCATCCATCCATCCATTCATTCACACATCCACCCACTCAGCTATTCACCCATCCATCCCTCCATCCATCCGTCCATCCATCCGTCCATCCATCCGTCCATCCCTCAGTCCACCCACCCATCCATCCATCCAACCAGCCATCCCTTCACCCATCCCTGTCTTCATCCACCTTTCCACCTCTCCATCCATCCAGTCACACCTTGATCCATCCCTCCACCCATCCATCCCTCCATCCCTCCATCCATCCATCCATCCATCCATCCCCCTCCCCACACCCCTCTCAGCCAAGTGGCCTCTGGATGATTTTGGAGGGGCTTCATCCCATTTGCAATTCCCATAGACCCCCCCCCACCAGACAAACCCAACTGTCCCCACTCCCTCTCCCAAACCACTTGGGGCTCAGCCCCGGGAACACCCACAGAGCAACCACGACCCTTGGGATGAGCGTTACCCCCACCCTGGGGTGGGAGCCAAGCCTTGGGGACCCCCAAAACCCCCCTGCCATGAGGAGGGTCCCCGAGCCCCCGTCCCCGGAGCAGCCCCCGGTGCCGCCGGCACGTGCTGGGCGCTCCGGGAACGTCTCCCCCACGCTGCGCCTCCCCTGGCGTGCCTTTTGCCATCTGCTGCTGTCATTAAAAAATTAAATTTCCATCTGCTTTCACACTCCCGCCTCTCCCGCCGGCTCCGGGTGCCGCCGCTCCCCGGGAAGCATCGCCCCCGGCTCCCTCCCGGGATGCGGCCGATCCGGCGGGATGCAGGTGACGCCGCCGAGTTCATCCTCCTCCCGCTGCCGTTCGCCGAAACGGATCCTTCAATCCCGGGTGGAGAGGTGCGAGCCCCACTTTGGGCCCCCCACGGGCACGAGGGCGGCTCCACGGGGACAACCCACCCCCTCACCCCGTGCTGACACAGCCAAACCGGGGGTGCGGAGCCTCAGGGGTTTTATTCACCCTGGGGAGGGTGGGGGATCTGTCAGGAAAAGGGACAAACCCCAACCCCTGGCGTCCGAACCCACCCGCGTGGGTGCCCCGCGTGTCCCTGCGAGCTGCATCCGGCCCGGCCTCGCCCTGGAGGCTGCGGCTCCATCCCCACGGAGCTCCTGCCGGCCCGGGGGGTGTCCCCTCCGTGTCCCCTCCGTGTCCCCTCCGTGTCCCCCTGGCTCAGCACTGGCTGCAGGGCGCGGGGCCCTCCCCGCGCCGCCCCTCGCGGGACAGCGTGGTGCCCGTGGGCGTGGGCGGGGTGACGATGATGGAGGGCACGTGCAGCCGCTTCTGTCCCGAGGACGCCGTCGGGCTCCCGTCGCCGCCGCTGCTCACGCACATCTTCAAGCCTTCAAGGGGGAATTTGGGAGATAAAAGCAGATCAGGCACCGGGGCTGCAGCATCCCCCCCAGCTCCCCGCCCTCCTCGGTGTCGACACTTTCATCCTTTTTCTCTGCGCTGGAGAAACCACGGCATCCTCACATCTCCTCCCCCTGGATCCACCTTGGATTTTTAGGAGTGGATCCCCCCCTCACCCCGACCACCTGCCCAGCACCCTGAGGGGAGCAGATCGCTTTAATCTGCTTTTTTTTTTGTTTTTAATCAGGAGAAAAGCCCCGTGCGGCACAGGCGGCATCCAGGGAGGTTTCAGCTCTTCCCAAGCAGGAAAACGCCCGGAGGGGACAGACACTGATATTTTTAATCTCTTTTTAATTAAGGCTAAAGCCCTGCCTTATGTAAGGGAGCTGCAAAAGGGGGAGGGTCTTCTCTTTTATTCCAGACTCCAAGCTCATCAGAGGGGTCTGGAGGCATGGGGGGATATTGTGGGGCTATGCCCTGGATTTGGGGCAGGATTGGGATTCCCTGGCTGCTTGCTTCCTTCCTTCAGTTATCCCTTGTTGGACAGGGGGGTTTTGAGACCCCAAACCCCCCTGACCACTCCCTCCCAACCTCCCTGATGAGGAGAGGGGGCAGAGCTCATTTTTGGGTGATGCATCCAACTCTGTGTGCCCATCACAACCAGAACCCCACAGAATTTGGGCTTGGGAAAAGCCAGGGAAGAGGCAGCCCTGCATCCCAGAGAAGGATCCTCATTAACTCCCGTCCCTAACGACCCCAAGGACGATTACCAGGAGTCAGAGGGATGCAGAGCTAATGGGAGATGCCATATCCAGCCTTTGCCCTGCCAGGCCAGCAGCATTAAAAGCTCCCACTTTGCCCCTGTGCAGACATCCCTGACGCCATTCCCAGCCTAAATCCATTAAGAAAATTCGAGTTGGGAAAGAAGCTCCTGGTTGGAGTATCCCTGGGGAGAGTGGAGCAGTGAGGGATGCTTGGGATCAGCCTGGAGGCCGGGAGCTGGGACCCTGGCTCTGGGCTGAGCCCTGCGTGCCATCCACGTGTCCCTGAGCAGCCCTTTGCTGCCTCCAAGAAAAGCCACCTGAGTTCTTGAGGGCTGCCCTTAACCCAAGGGTGCAGGACAAGCACAGGGCTGGGAAAACTCAGCTGGGGAAAATCCTCTTTGGGGTGATCCAGGTGCGACAGGTCAAGGGGCAACAGGTCACCTGTGGGACTTCAGCAATGCCACCACATTCCCAAACTCCACCCACACCTAAATCCCCTCTGTGTACAACCATCCCTCAGATGCCTCCAGAGAGCAGCAGCAGCCCCCCAGCCCCCCAGGCCAAGCTCACCTTTCAGGCAGGAGAACTTGAGCCCCATGTTTTCATCCTCTCAGCGGGATCCGGCTCTCCAGCTCCGCCGCCGGCCCTCGCCGCTGGCGCTGGGAAGGAGAGGTCAGGGTTGAGGGGAGCGATCCTGGGGGGGAGCAGGGAGCTGAAAGCTCACATCTCCCCACATGTGTCTGGAGCTACAGGAGCCCAGGCACCGCAGGAAATGCGCTGCTCGCTCGCAAAACCACCGGTGATGTCACGGCACCTCCGTGACTCAACCCGGCCCGATGGGGCTCAGTTCAGGAAGAACTTTTTGGGAGGGTGGAGACAGAGCCTGTCGCAGGCTGAGGGGTCCCATCCCAGCTTCTCCGCTCCTGGGGTCTGGGCTGGAAATATTTTGGGGTGAGGAGGTTGTGAGCAGGAGGAACTGGCTGGGTTTGAAGCGGGTTCTTGCAGAGAAAAGCCCGAGCCCACACGGGAAACAGAGGGACGCCCCCAGGGCTGCCTCCCTCGGGCTGAGGCGGGATGCACCGCTGGAATTCACATCATCCTGCTCCTCTTGGGCATCCCTGATCCTCCCCTGATGTCCCAAGAGCTTTTTAGATGGGTTATTCCCACTCTGGGATATCATTTTTTTCAAGATGCTGAAAAATTTTCTGCAAAAAAAAAAAAAAAGTCCCTTTATTGGGAAATCTTCACCCCCTCCTCCCAAAGCTGCTGGGAAAAGTTATTGGGATGAGGGTCAGTGACTCATTTGGGCTCTTGAAGCTCTGGGCCACACAGAGAGCCAAGGAAAGCCTCTGCTCCCCCTGCCTGACCTCTGCATTTCCAAGAAGCCCTGAGGTGAGTTGGCAGCAGCCGGCAAGGGGGAAGTGAAAATTTGCTCTGTCTGCTTTTAATTCTGCGTTTTTATCAATTCCCCAGGTGCAGCCTGAGCTGTGACTCCCCCCAGGGCTGGGGAGTGTAGAGCTGGACCTCACTTTGCAGCTCTCCTTGAGGCTGCCCAAATATCAAGAAATCTGTTTTGAGGCAAACCCTGAGGGGTTTGGGCACCTGCTGGTGGCTCACAGCACTCAGGGACAGAGGAGGGTCACGCTGGGGACACCCAGCCCTGTGCACAGGGGGTTTCCTCTGGGATCTGATCCTCTGGGATCTGAACCTCTGGGATCTGATCCCCTGGGATCTGACCCTCTGGGATCACCCCCTTGCAGGACACAGCAGCCCCCTCCCCATCCATGGCTGAGGGCCCGATTTCAGCTCCAGAATTCGGGTGGAGAATTCATCCCAGCGGCATTCCCGGCGCTCGCTGCTGGGGCTCCAACTTAGCCCCCGTGTGCCAGCACCAGGCCAAGGAAATATTTGCATCCCGAACGAGTTCACGCTCCAAAAAGCCCCAGACACTCATCGCAGGCGTCACCGGAGCGGGGACCGAGCTGCCCGGGCAGCGGGGACACTCACGGGGCGCACTGGGAAGGGGAAAAAAGGGACAAAGCCGGGGCTCCGAGGGGGTGACACTTACCCGGTGCCCGGAGGGGCGATGCCCGCGGTCGCATCCCACCTCCCACCGGCTCCTGGGTGCCGGGGCTGGCAGCGGGGGTTCCCCGCAGGAGGAGGAGGGCAGGAGGTGGCAGCCGGCCGGCTTTGGGTTCGGCCAGGCTGGTTGGGAACCTGGTTAATCAGGTTAGCGGAGCCCCGGCTCCTCCCATCCAGCCCCCTCCCCAAGCCCATCCGTGCCCAGCAAAGCCCTTGGGTGATGAGGAAACGCCGCTTTACTCTCACCCCGCTGCACAAGCCACTCCAGAGCCAGAGAGAGAGAGAGGAAGGAGCGCCCTGGGCTGCAGGCAAAGCCCCCGGGCATCCAACATCCCTACAAGCAGCCTGAGGGCTACCGAGTGCCCGCAAAGGGCCCGTGAGTGTCCACACCCAGCTCTGGCAACACCCATCGGGCATCCCCGAGGTCCTGATGTCAACAGACACCAACCTCGGGGACCACCTCCACCTTCGCCAGCTTCCAGGAAGGATCTTTCCCCCTTCCCAGCCCCAAACGCAGCCTGGCAGCGGCCAGAGCAGCAGGCGGCAGCGGCTTCCTCACCATTCCCAGGATGAGCGCTCCGGGTCGGGTCCCACCCCGCTGGGAGGATGCCCTGGAGAAGGCTGCGCCTCCGGAGCAGCCGCCTTCTCCTGCATTAGCAGCAGCCAGAGGCTTTTCCATGTTCCCCCTCCTCCGCAATTAAGAGGCGAGGCCCCGCGCCGGCTCCCTTTCAGCCGGAGCTGAAAAGCAGCGGTTCAAATCCAGGGCGCCGGCCTGCGGGGAACGCCGGCCGCACATTAAACACCCCCCGGCCGCGGGAGGGAGCGGAGGGAAGGGAAGGGAAGGGAAAGCTTGGAACTTCACCCAGGGGTGGGGAGAGAACTGATCCCAGGAGTTTGGGAGGTCTGAGGTGGGATCAGAGCCCCAGCGAGCCTGGATGGGATGGGCACGGAGGGCGGCCAGGAGAGGGAAAGGGTGGTTTAGTTCCAGTTTTGTTCCACTTTCTGCTGGTTTGGCCCTGCCATGTCTGATGAAAATCAGGAATCTGGGAAGAGCTGATTTCCTTCCCGATCTGACTCCTCCGATTTGTCAAACAGCTGAGAGATTGCAGAGCTCCAGGAGCGGGGAGGGTGGCACAGGGGCAAGGCTGCAGCTCCAGCTGCAGGCACAGTCCTGGGCAGAGACCTTTGCAACCCACAGCTCCTTTTTCCCCCAAAAAAACCTGACAAATTAATTGGCTTGTGCGGATTATTTTCCCCTGTTCAGCCACAAAGTCTTAGAGTTGGAGACAAGTCCTGACCCAGAGCCTGGCAAAGCTGATCCCATCCCGAACTCAGAGCACGCAGCATCCCGTGGAGGCAGGGATTGCTCCCTGGCAGCACAAATCCAGTCAGAGCAGCACAAATCCCGCCTCCACCCTGAGCTATTTTACTGCCTGTCTCCAAAACTACCTGTTTGCTGCTGCTGGCTGAGAACAAACAGCCCCAAACCCACGGGGGCTGGAATTAGCCTGGCCTGGAGCAGCAGTTGTTGCTACAACAGCGACAGAAAGCGATTGTCTTGCTGCAGCAGGGGTGGGAAACATAAACACCAGGCTGCTGAAATACCTGTGGTTAGTTCTGCGGGTGCAGCACAGCTCCAGCTGCTCTGCTGACACCTGATAGGCACAAGCACAGCGTCAAACACCCCTTCCTGTCCTCCCTGGGATGAGCAAAGCAAAAACCTTGGTGAAGGTTTAAAGAGTGGGGGTTGTCTGCCTTGAGGGGACTGGGAATGGCCTGGAGCCCCTGTGGGGTGGGTGAGCAGGGTTAGGGAGAGCTGAGTGCCAGGAGCAGGAGCAGCCCAGGGCTCAGCACCCCCTGGCCAGGGTCACATCCCTTCCAGGAGCTCCTGATTCCTGTCACAAGGCTCTGAGCTGTGACTTGCTGGGCATCACGTCAGGGCAAGTGGCCAAAGCCCACCAAGAGCCAGCTGGCCAGGGGAGGAAGAGGATGGGCTCAGGGTGGGTGGGTATGGAGCCACCTTCACTCCCTGGGGGAAGATTGTCCTTCCAGAGCTGGCCAGCACCCGGCTGTCCCCTGAGGTGGGCACTGGCTGCTTTCCAGCCCTGCCTGTGTCCCTTGGGGTGCTGAGCTGCTCCTCTCCCGGTGCTTCCCGACCCTCCTGCTCCACCCTGCCCCGGAGCTGCAGCCCTGGCTGGTGGGGTGAGGATGGAGGGCAGCCTCCCAAATTCCCTGCGGGGGAAGGGCAGGGAGAGCTGCTGCTTCCCAGGCGCCAGAGGAACCGCAGGGACAAGGGACGTGTTGTGCAAACACCGGCCACAAGAAAAGCTTTGGCTGGAGAGCCCCGGGGCGGCTCTGCCGGCTCCCTTCGGGAGCTGCTCCTGCAAACACCAGCTGGGCTCCCCTTTCAGCAGGGAGGGGGAGGAAGCAGCAGCTTTCTGGGTCACGGAGTGCCGGGGTCTGCTAACGCAGGTGACACGTCACCCTGGCTCCGTGCTAACCCAGCGACGAGGCCACCTGTCCCCTCCTGCCCCCGTCCCTTCTGGCCCCAAAGGGCTGCTCCCAGCCCGGCTCCGGCGCTGCCTCAGAAAGGGGCTGCAGGGCCCTGCCCTGAGCTTGCTGGAGCTGGAAGTGGCAACCCACTGGGAGCGGAGAAGAAACTCCCCTCCCGGAGATCCAGAGTCATCCGGGGCTGGCGAGCAGCACCCGGAGGGGATGCCAGGCGTGGGGAGGGAGGAGGATGTCACGAGGAGGCAGCTGAGGATGCAGGCTCCGGGGAAACTGGAGCAGCTCCAGCCTTCCCCAAGCACGGGCTCTTGGCAGGACCGGCAGGAACCGCGTGGGCTGGGAGCGCCCCCGGAGCAAATCCACCGGGATGAGGCGGGAGCTGCTGCCCGAGGGGGTCGGGAGCGAGGCGGGGAGCGAGCACGTACCTGCGGCACAGACCTCCTGCATCCGGAACCGAGCACCTCTCTCCCGGCATGGATCCAGCCGGGAGGCCACGGCCGGGAATTGGCTTAGGGACCTGGCCGCCGCACTTCCCGGCTCGCTGAGCTCCAGCTTAATCTGGGCCCGGCTTTTCCTTTTATCCCCTGCCGCTAAAACCTCGATAGAGTTGTTTGGTTTTTTTTTTTTTTTTTTTTCAATTAGGTCCATCTTTTAAGCTCCAGGATGCATTTCTAGGAAGGGCTGCGTCGTTTCCTTGGGGCTGGCTGTGCGCAGAGCGGGGCCGTGCCTGGCACGGCTCCTGCCCGCATCCCGCTCCAGCGCTGCAGCGAACGGCGCTGCCTGGAAGCACTCAAGGAGTGACCCCTCTCACGGAGTGACCCCTCAGCCCCAGCCCACCTACCGGGGATGTTTAAGAGCAGAGTTCCCTGCTTCCCTCATCCCAGCTCCGGCAAGGCTGGAAGTGCCACACGCAGGAGCGCTGTCCCCACTCCCAGCCCCCCGTGTCCGTCCTCTCCGAATCCGCCTCTGCCGCCTGCCAGGGGAAGCCGAGAGGAAGGGACGCAGCTGGGGTGTGCTTTCGGAGGAGAGGGCTGGGTGGAAATGTGGTCTAAAAGCGACAGTGAAAAAAAAAAACAAGAAGAAGGGCAATCGATAAAGTCCTCGGCGGCTCCTTGGGCGCAGGGAAGGCGCTGCCGGCTGCGGGAGGGCTGGGTCGGGGCGCCGGGGGAAGCCAGGAGGGGGTCGTGGTGCAGGACGGGGATGTGTGGAGGTGTTTTATTCCAGCTGGGAATAGCAGAGCCCGGGCAGGATGGGAGGGGAGCAGCCCAATAGGGACCAGCTGGTGCGGGTGCTCCGGGAGCTGAATTCCACCCCAAGGAGCAGCAGAGCTCGCCAACCGAGCCCGTTTCCCCTCGAGGCCATTTTCCAGGCTGCTCTCAGCCGCAAGCCCACCCCGCTCACTGACAGCCTCCTCCATCAGCGCTATCCCGGCTCTCCCTGGCACTGCCCTCCCTCCTCCGCCGGCATCTCCAGACGCTTCCCAGAGCGCGGAGTGCAGCGATCGGGCCGGGAGCCAGGGAGCGGAGAGCCCCGGCAGCGCCTCCTGCATCTGTCCCTGTCACCTCTGCCCGCCTGCCGCTCCTGTCAGGGATTCTTGGGGGCTGGGGCCGCCCCTCACGGCTGGGGGGGCTCTGCACATCTGTCTGCCCCTGGCCCCAGCTGTGCCGGGTGATCTCTGACCCTCTCACCTGCTCCCGCATCCACATCCAGCTCCCAGAGCTCCGTGCTCGCTCTCCTCGGGGAGGGAACATCCCAGGAGCAGATGGGGAGAGGGGAAATGCCAGCAGCAGCTGCCTCGCTTGCTGGATGGGGGAAAAAAGCTTCCCCAAATCCTCGTGTGCTCACACGGAGTGAGGAGCTGAGGGAGAACGTGGGGCCTGGCATTCCCTGGGGACAGGGAGCTCCCTGTGCCTGCCCCAGAACAGCTGATCGGGGATGCCGTGGCTCCTGTGCCCACCTGCCCGTGGGGATGTTTGTCACCCTGCTGAAAAATGGGCCTGAGGGGGGAAAAGAGAATCCCACAGGCTGGGAGAGCTGGGGGTGCTCACCTGGGGAAGGGAAGGATCCAGGGAGAGCTCAGAGCCCCTGGCAGGGCCTGAAGGGGCTCCAGGAGAGCTGGAGAGGGGCTGGGGATGAGGGATGGAGGGACAGGACACAGGGAATGGCTCCCAGTGCCAGAGGGTGGATTGGATGGGAGATTGGGAAGGAATTGTTCCCTGTGAGGGTGGCAGGCCCTGGCACAGGGTGCCCAGAGCAGCTGTGGCTGCCCCTGGATCCCTGGAATGTCCAAGGCCAGGCTGGACAGGGCTTGGAGCACCTGGGATGGTGAAAGGTGTCCCTGCCCTGGCAGGGGGTGGAATGGGATGATTTTAAGATCCCACCCAAACCATTCAGGGATTCTTTTTTCCCAAGTGCTTCAGGTCACGTGGATGAGGTGAAAAGTTGGGAGTTAAAACATCTGCGCAGGGAAATGCCAAATCTCCAAATTTTGGTGAGTAGGGAGATAAAGAGTCAATCCTCAAAGTCATTAATTGCTAACAAACCAAAAAAAGAGTAGGACACACATCCCCAGTGCTGCCTTCCCAGCTCTCACCAGGGCTCCAGCAAGAGATGCTTTCCCCAGGATTTCCTCCCCCTGAAGTTTTAAAAGGAATTACCTTGAATTCCTGTGCTGAATCCAGCAGATCAACCAGCCAGGAGAGCAGCATTTGCTCAGGGCACATCAGCAGGAAAGGGGAACACAGCCTTCCCTGGGCCCTGCAGCTTCCTCATTCTTTCAGGAGAGCCAGGGTGGCTGCCTGGATTTATGGAATTGCTGCTTTTGTCCAGCCTTCAATGCAAATAGGCCAGGGGAGATAAGATCTGCAGGTTTGTCCTCTTTGCTTAAAGCCAGCCTGGGCTTCTGCTGGTGGCAAAAAAAAAAAAAAAAAATCCTCATTGGAAAGCAAAGGGAAGATTAAAAAGAAGGGGAAGACAAAGCACTGAAAGCTGCTCCCCTGGCAGCACCGTGCCCCAGGTTAGTCACAGGGAATATTCCAGCAGGTTACACACTGAGGAGACAAACTCTGCCTGACAGGGGGAGCAGGATTAGCCTGAATTTGCATATTTATGATCAAAGCTTGATTAGGAGGTGCTGTTACAAAGAAGAAGAAACACATTTCCGTGGCTCAGGAGATGCAGCAGCTCCTTTTGACAACCCCACAGGAGGAATCTGGCTAAGATAACGATCTGCCTCTGGAACAATGCCTTGGATTTCAGCTGGGTGTTTGTACCAAGTCCTCTTCCTGCAGCCTGGGTGCTTTGCATTCTGCTCCCAGGATATCTTTTCCTACAGATGTGGAGTGGAGCAGCCACTGGAAGGTGTTGTTTTGGGAGCTAAATAACGTGTTTTCAGTCAACAAGTGAAAACATTTCCTTCCCCTGCAAGCCTGACTCAGCCTAGGGAAGGTTCTTGACTGGGTGCCAACCTCTTTGGTAATCACACCTCACCCATGCACAGCAGGGAGATAAAAACCAAAGTGTCCAAAGCTCCCTCTCCTCCCTCTGACCTCACCTCAGGGCCCTGTGGGCTCTCACCTGGAGGGAACTCCACAGCCTGGGGGCATCCAGGGTCTGTTCTCTGCTGCAAATGGGATTTCAGCCTTACCCCATCCCTCTCCAAGACCAGCAGTAAAATTTGGGCTTATTGACTCAAAATCAAGAGGTTCTGACATTTCCAGTTTGAAATAAACCCAGACTGGATGGGGCTTGGAGCAAGCTGGCCATGGGAAAGGTGTCCCTGGCCATGGGATGAGCTGATCTTTCAGTCTCTTCCAACCCCAAACTCTGCTGTGATTTTAACACTAAGACTGGAGACAGGCAGATATTTTGTGGGTATTTGGATCTTCCTTGTAACAACATTTCTGGGCAGGAAGAGAAGGCAATCTGGAGGAATTGTTGCAGGCTGAGGCTGTGCTTAACTCCAGTTGGGCAAACAACCACGAGGAGAGAGGCAACAAGGGCTCACAAAGAGCTCTTCTAGGCTGGTATAAAGCTGCATTGTCCAGGAAACTTCTCCTTGGAAATAAATATTAATGGGAAACACAGGGGCAAGCTGAACCAGGCTGTATCCAGGCTCCCTGATTCCATGTACTTGGATCATGTGGAAAATGCTGATTAACCCCCTCCCCCCGAAATGAATAAAAGTTATTTCACTACTGTAGACTCCAACTGCAGATTCAAACTCAGCAGTGTGCTTCCAGTCCTTTTTATAAATCATTTACTTTGGGTTTAACACATTCAAGCAGTAACTGTGCTTGCCAAGCCCAGGAGAGCAGGAATCACCAGACTGTTTGGGAATACTGCTTTAAAACTCTCTGTCATGCTAAAGCACTGCAAAACAGGTGACACATGAGCATGGAACATCCTCAGCAGTTTGCATTTTACTGTGCCAAGAGAGTTACAATTCCAATCCAGGCCAGAAGAAACCATTCACCTCCCATCTGATCTATTTGCCCTTAAAATCTCTCTCATCTGAGGACAGGATTGATTTTTTTTTTTTTGCCTTTTTTTTTTGGAAAGGTATTTCCAGAAATCGTTAAAAAGTAACCTCTCTAAAGATTAGAAAAGCTGAAGTCAAAACTTTGGAATAGGAACAGTGGGGGGGACAAGCAGAAGCAGTTCTGGTTTCCAAGGAATAGCAACATTCACTACAAGTGGGATGGTTGTCCACCAGGACAGCTGGAAGTGGCAGCTCTTCCAGGGAATGTCACCACCAACATTCCGTGGCTTTAGGGACACAGCACAGCGCCCTGGCCACTCCTCAGGGCCACTCCTCTTTAATCGGCCCGGCTTTCCACACAAGGTACTGAATATTCATTCTATTGACATTCAAAAATCGCCTTTTTCTCTCCTCAGTACAGAGTGGGAACTGCCCGGTGGAGGATCAGGCAGGAGGCTCCCTCCTAGCAGAGGTGCAGCACGGCTTTGTTGATCTCGGGGTTTGTCCAGTCGTTGCGGATGTCATCCAGGTGGTTGTCGAAATCCACCAGGCTCTCGTAGGACTTGCTGTCCAGCAGGGAGGCGGCGATGCGCTGCGCTTCGCTCCAGTCCTCACAGAAGTCACTGGCATGGAAGAGAACCAGGCATTGTTGTCTAAAGTTTTTGCTGTCCTCCTCTGTCTCTAAAGTTTTATTTCAGCCTTCTGTGTTTTACCTTTTGCAATGGAGCCAAACATGACTTTACATCAACAACTTTCTTGTTATTGTAATGGTGTAACCATGTTTACATCCTTCTCATAAAGAAAAGACTGTTACTAGACTGTTAAGTTGTCCAGTGTGGTTGAAGAGGAAGATTTTCTTCCTCCAATCTATGGTCACTGCTAAAATTCTATAAAAGAACCAGGTATTGTTGTCTAAGTTTTTGCTGTTCTCCTCTGTCTCTAAAGTTTTATTTCAGCCTTCTGTGTTTTACCTTTTGCAATGGAGTCAAACACGATTTTACATCAACAACTTTCTTGTTGTTGTAAGGGTATAACCATGTTTACGTTCTTCTCATAAAGACAAGACTGTTACCAGACTGTTGATTGCCCAGTGTGGTTGAAGAGGAAAATTTTCTTCCTCCAATCTATGGTCACTGCTAAAATTCTATAAAAGAACCAGGTATTGTTGTCTTAAATTTTTGCCGTTCTCTGTCTCTTTAAGAAGTTTTTCTAAAGTTCTGTTTCAGCCTTCTGTGTTTTACCTTTTGCAATGGAGCCAAACACGATTTTACATCAACAACTTTCTTGTTGTAACGGTCTAACCATGTTTATGTTCTTCTCATAAAGAAAAGACTGTAACTAGACTGTTGTTGTCTGGGTTTTTGCCTTTCTCCTCTGTCCCTTTAAGGAGTTTTGTAAAGTCTTATTTTTACCCTTCTGTGGTTACATTTTCTAATGAAGTCAGATACGATTTGATATAAATAACCTTTTTTATTATTGTAAAATCTAGCAACGTTTCCATTCTTTTCATAAGGAAGAGACTGTTGATGGACTGTTGAGTTGTCCAGTGTGGTTGAGGAGGAAGATTTTCTTCCTCCAACCCATGGTCACTGCTGGAATTCTATAAATGTTGAATTGGTAAATAAACTGCCTCTTTTCTGCCTTGGACATCTCAGAATGTGGGTGTCATTTCTTTGTGTCGTGTGTGACAGACTGTTAAGCTGCCCAGTGTGCTTGAAGAGGAAGATTTTCTTCCTCCAATCCACCATCACTGCTAAAATTCTATCAAAGTTTGTAAATAAACTGCCTCTTTTCTGCCTTAAACATCTCAGTGTCATTTCTTTGTGTCGTGTATGACAAGGCATCAACTTGAATCACCGCAAAGAGCTCTGGAAAATGCAGTGCCCTCACACAGCCAAGCTGCTTTTGCCCAAAATGGAATTCCCAGCTCACTCACACGTGTGGGTCCTTGCACCTCCACTTGTTCTCGTGCAGCTCGTACACGTGGATGGCAGGCTCCACACACTCCATGGTGAACTTGGTGTTATCAACCTGGGGTGGGACACAGAAACACCACCTCAGTCTCCTCCTCAGCATCCCAAGAGGTGAAATAAACCCCAGATCAGTTTGTAAAAAAAAAAAACCAGCATTTTACACCCATCCACTGCTTTACCCTCCAACTGCCAAATTTAAGCTGCCAATGTCCTTTGTTACAACAGTGAGGAGGCAAAGCCCTGTTTGTGACATTAAATGTAAGAATTGAAGTTGCAGGAGGAGGGCTGGAGCCAGAAATTGCTGCCTGAACACGCAGAGAAGGCCTCCAGTTCCTCTGAGGTGGCAGAGAGCTCACCACAGCCTCCCTGTGGATTTACTTTGTACTTCCCTACCCGTGGCATCTCCACCCCAGAGCATTTTGGAGGGGGAAGAGAAACTGAATTCCTCAGGAAAGCAGCCAGAGAACATCATTCCCCTGGCCCAGCAGCAGGGTCAGGACACCCAGGGGGTGAGGGGAAGGAAGCTCTTTACCATGATGAGCGCCGTGTCCGTGAAACCCTCGGCGATCCGGGACGCCACCTTCTCCGCAACCTGGTTTGGGCTGGAGCAGAAGGGAAAAGGAACTGAGTGATGGGAGCCACCAGGTTCAGCTGAAAGCAGCAGGAAATGAGCTCAGGGAGATGTGAGAGTGACTCTGGGTGCTTGCAAACAGGAACAAGATAAAGGGGCTGATGCCACAGCTGATAGAAGCTCTGCAGCACCCGACCTGGAGCTCGGCTGGGTTTAGGAATGGCTTTGGAATGACAGGGAATCAACGTTTTGTGACCTCTTATCTTCTTCCCCCCAGACCAAAGACTCTGCCCTGGCAGGCATTTAAAAATGAAACTGAGTTTTCTCCCCAGGCTGCACTGAAAACTTGTCCAAAATCAGATAACCTTTGAAAAAAACCTTTACCACGTTTCAAAGGTGACAATCGCCATGTGGTGCCACTTACTGTGGTGCCAATGACAATCTCTGTGTGCTGCCAGTTACCTCCAGAAATCAAACTGAAGTTTGGAAAAACCATCAAGCCTGTGACACTCTTTCAAACCTCAAAGAGAACAAACTGTAACTTCTCCTTAAAAATGTGTCCAGCAGATTTGTAAGGAAAGGACAAACAATGCTTTTATCCCTGTTAGATACTTTAGAAGTCACAAGTGTTAAAAACATAACTGAGTCTGAATACACATTGACAAATAACTGGAATCAGATCATCATGGAATGGTTTGGGTTGGGAGAGACCTTAAAGATCCTCTCATTCCATCCCCTGGGACACCTTACACTATCCCAGGTTGCTCCAAGTCCCATCCAACCTTGGACACCTCCAGGGATGGGGCATAACACTTGAAACAAGCTGCTCTTACTCTAATTAGCCCCAATCCTGGATTTGTCCAATAAATAGAGGGGAAAACACGGAATGCACAGATCTAAAATTAAACTGTGGCTCCACAGCAAGGTCCCGTATTGTTTAGTGAGTAATCTCAGTCAGCCAGCAGGGAAAAAAATGACTAATCCTGAGGAAGTGATAAATAAGAGATATCACTGCCTGACTGACATCCTCTTCCACTTCTTTACCACGTAAAAAAAACCTCCTTGGAAAAAACTCAGCAACTATTAAGAGATGTAGAAACAATCAGGTCACTCCTGACTTTCCATAAGATCCTGGGAGCCGTCGAGACTTTCCAAGATCCATACTGCACGAGGCCAACACTCTGCAGATTTTGGCTTTTTCCCTGACAACTGCAACTGAAGGAGCTGGCAGTGGTTCAAAGAGTGGCCTTTTATAGCAGCCACGGGGAGGAGAGGAGGGATTCTGCAGAGCCCGGGCTGGCTGCACCTGACCAAAGGCCACATCCCTCAGCCCCACGGAGACAATGTGGAAAGCAGCTGACAGTTGTCAGGGTGAATCACACCACGCCTGATTTGTGGGGCTGATTGCTGCTGGCAGAGTCCAAGGTACGAGCTTGGAAGAGCAAACAGAAGGGAAATGTTGGCCCAACACACCTGGCATCCTTCACGCGTTCGTTGGCCTGGTAATAGCCAGCTATCACGTAGCTGTTCTCCTTGCACCAGGAATCAATCTGGAAAAAAGCAATGGCAACAATAAATCCTAGGGGGGAAAAAAAAAAAATAAATAAAAACCCAACCCAGGGTGAAGGAAATCTCCCTGGCTTGGCCTGTAAATAAACTGGTGTTGCTCCATCCCTGCCACGGGGTTGTTGAAATAAATCCATCTCCCTGCCTGGTGCTCGCAGTTGGGTTGGTTCAGCTGGGATGGAGAAACCCAGCAGAGCATTTGGAGAAGGATGGGAGCAGGCATTAACCAAATGGAGCAAAAGAGCAAGGAAGTGTCTCAGTCAAAGCCTGGCCTAAATCTGAGTGACAGGACAATTAAGCTCAGCCTGGAGAGGGTTTGGGTCTCCCCCACCCATTTCCTGTCTGTGTTCACCTGCCAAGGGACTTCAGGGAATGTTGCCCTCGGGGATGTGTGGCTGCCCTGCCCTTCAGAAAGGTTTCATTTCTAATGTCACATTTCTAGGGGAAAATGCAACAATTTGGGGCTTTCATTAGGAAATAAAAGCTTGAGGTGAAAGGCAAAGGTGAGGCAGAAGTCTGTCCCATTTAGCAGCTTTTCAGCTGAGACAAAACTGTCTTCCTTTGAGAGTTCTTCCTTACTTAACTTCTCTATATAAATGCTTAAATGTGTATTTTTGGCATGTAATTTACACAGGTTCTGATTTACTCCAGTACAAAACTCAGGCAGTTTTGTTGGTTGTTGCTTTTTAATTAAATGAGTTGAAACACTGCTGCTCTTGCTGCTTTAAACTGGAGCTGAATTCCTCCTGCTGAGTCTGCCTTTGAAAACATCTCTCTATATACATGATATCTATATATATGGTATCTATATATATGATATCTATATATATGTGATGTTTTTCCTTAGAATTGAGGGTACCCAGTCAGCAGAACACAAAGACAGAAGGGGAGGAAGCAGCTCGAATTTTCCCTTGCCAGTCCCTAGAGAGCACGGCCTCAAAAAACCTTCCCCAGCTCTATTAAAAAGGGCTCCAAAAATACATCTGGTGCTGACCTGTCGCATCCTGGGAGTCAAATCAATCTCATTTGCAGCAATAATTATTGTATTAGGCTGCAGAAGCAACCAAACAAAACAGCCATGTGAATAATCCGAGGAATGACACGGATTTTAGTGATTAAATATAAAAAAAAAAAAAAAAAAGCTGTGCAGCTCTCTGCAAGAGCTGCTGTTTCAATTCCAAACCCATTTCGAGGGCTTAGGACTCTGGTTTTAATTGTTAGTGGTTTGAAAGCTTGGCATTAGAGCCAGCAGCCCAGACAATAAAATTAAAAATAATAATTATTAAAAAAAACCACCCCCAAAACCTCCATCCATTTAAAAATTAAAAAATCGCAGTCCTAAATCCATTTTTGTTCCTTACCAAAAACTGTCTGGAAAAGAAGAGAAATGATTTTAAGTTCTCACTTTCCTAACTGGTAATTAAAAATTGCTTCTGCATAAAACAAAAAGGGGGGGGAAAAAAAAAAATCTCATTTTGGAATGAAAGCTGTTTCCAGCTGGAATTTCCAAGCCCAGCACTGTCCCCACAGGTATCCTACAGCAATTAGCTCCTGGTAGAAATATCAGAAATATTTTTAATATTAGGAATATTTTTAATATTAGAAATATTTTTAATTATGTCCAGCCCTGCCAAGGAAAAATCCAACGTGGCTTTGCTTTGCTGCAGCCGCCAGGGCTGGAAAACCCTGGAAGGAGGAGGAGGAGGAAAAGGAGGAGGAGGAAAAGGAGAAAAATGAGGAAAAGGAGGAAAAGGAGGAAAAGGAGGAAAAGGAGGAGGAAAAGGAGGAGGAAAAGGAGGAAAAAAGGAGGAAAAAAAGGAGGAGGAGGAGGAAGAGGAGGAAAAGGAGGAAAAAGAGGAAAAGGAGAAAAAGGAGGAGGAGGAAAAGGAGGAGGAGGAAGAGGAGGAAAAGGAGGAAAAGGAGGAAAAGGAGGAGGAGGAAAAGGAGGAAAAGGAGGAGGAGGAAAAGGAGGAAAAGGAGGAGGAAGAGGAGGAAAAAAAGGAGGAAAAGGAGGAGGAGGAAAAGGAGGAGGAAGAGGAGGAAAAAAAGGAGGAAAAGGAGGAGGAGGAGGAGGAGGAGGAAAAGGAGGAGGAAAAGGAATGAAAAGGAGGAGGAGGAGCAGGAGGAGCAGGAGGAGCTGAGAGCTGTTCCAGGAGAGGGAAGTGCTCCTTGGTTTCTCCTTTTTGGAGCTGTGGTAGTAAAACCACACCAATTAGCTGAGAAATCCAGAGGCTCAAGTGCAACTTAATTCACTTTTTTCTTAATGACTCTGGCTCAGGAAAGGGTTTCAAAGTGCAAATTAAACCTGGGAGCTTCTGCTCTGCCCTCAGAGCTACGAGTCCTGGGAAATCAGAGAATCCTGAGCTGGGTGAGACCCTCAAGGATCATCAATCCAACTCCTGGCCCTACACAGACACCCCAAAATCCTTCCCTGTGCCTGGGAGTGCTGTCCAAACGCTCCTGGAGCTCTGGGAAGCTTGGGAATGTCAGCATTCCCTGGGGAATTCAGTGCCTGACCACCCTCTGGAGGTGTTTGTTTGGGTTTTTTTTTTGATTCCTTGTACCCCCTGAAAGTTTTAGGAGGCAAAGCCTTAAAGTTTGCAAGTCCCTCCTTCTATTTCCAGATTAAATCTGGAGGTTTTTTGCTCCAGTCCCATCCTGGGGTGACTCAGGGCAGGGAAGAGGAGGTGAAACTTGTGGGGTTGGTTCTAAAAACCTTCCCCCAGAGCCACTTTTGGGCAAGAACCAGCAATGACTGAACCTGGAAAGAACCAGATCCATGAAATCCTGCCAGAGCTCTAAAATCCTTTAGAAATGAAGCTGCTTTGCTACAAAAATTTGACTTTAAGCACCTGATCTCCCTGATTTATTCTGGATCCACACATCAGGTTGCACAGAGGATGTGGCATCACCTCCTTTCAACCTTTTTTCCATGAGAAAATCCAATTTTCACAGGATTTACTGCCACCTTTGCCTTTGTTTAAACCCAGAACAGCAGCAAAAGGCCCCAGGGCTCTTGTAAAATTCTGTGTTTTAAACAATCTGTGTGAACCACACAGAGCTGCAGCAAATCCTAATTATTGTGGGGAACACCAAAAGTTTCCAATTTTTACCTTTTTTTGTACCAAAACCTGAGAGTGAATAATTAAAACCTTGCCACTGCTTTGGCTCCAGGGGAATTTTCTCCCTGCAGATGTTGCAAGAAGCAGGATTTATTTCCCAAGAATCTGATCCTGCTGCAAGATTGTCCTGGTTTAGGGCAGATTTGGGAGGAAACCTCCCAAGGGGGTTCCTCTGGGAAGCACATCCAAACAGCTTCTCCCTCCTAAAAAAAATTAATAAAATAATTATCTTTAAATAGTAAAACTAACTAAAATGACAAGTTTTGTCTTTTTATGTTAAGCTTAAAAAAAATTACAAACCTGTAGGAAAAAAATGTTTTAAAAGTTTCTTTTCTTTTCCTTTTTTTCCCGTTTTTATCCTTTCAATATGTGTAAATGAACTACCTTTGTCATTTTAAAATAATGTTTTGCTCTTTAGGTTCTCCCAATCACATAAAATACATTAAATCCCAAAGATCCACACTAAAAAGCTGCACTGGAGGCCCAAAGTTTAGCAGAATTCACTGCCACAAACCCTGTGGGGAGACATTTGATCCTGATTCTATGAGAACACACAGCCCTCTGCTGCTCCTAAATTTAAATATATATAAAAATATATCAATATTTAAATATATTTGCTGCTGTAAATGTATTTAAAATGATAAAATTTGTGTGTTTTATGGTAAAATGAACCGGTCAGGGCTCAGGCTCAGCTCCTGGAAAAGGAGGAAAAGGAGGAAAAAAGGAGAAGGAGGAGGAGGAGCCTCTGCTGCATTTCATCAATTCCAGGCTTCACAGAGATGTCAACCTCCCCGTGGCATCACCTCAGCTGCAGGAAACTGGGATTTATTCACCAGGAACTGGAATTTGTTTCCAAATAAAATCTTTATTGGGATGAAAAAGACTGAGGGAAACATCCCAGGCTGCTCTGGAGGAACCAGCAATCTGTTCTTTTTAAATGTTGTCAAAAAGGGATGGACCTTCTGTGGCTGACAATCACATCACCATGGAATCATGGAGTGGTTTGGGTTGGAGAGGAACTTAAAACTCATCCCACTCCACCTTCCACCAGCCCAGGGTGCTCCAAGCCCTGTCCAGCCTGGGCTGGGGCACTGCCAGGGCTCCAGGGGCACCCACAGCTGCTCTGGGCACCCTTCAGGGGGAGGAAATCCTGGGGAAAGCAAGAGCTGGAGCCCTGGTGAGAGCTGGGAAGGCAGCACTGGGGATGTGTGTCCTACTCTTTCTTTGGTTTGTCAGCAATTCATGACTTTGGGGATTGACTCTTTTTCTCCCCACCCACCAAAATTTGGAGATTTGGCATTTGCCTGCCCAGGTGTTTGAACTCCCAACTTTTCACCTCATCCACGTGACCTGAAGCACTTGGGAAAAAAAAGAGTCCCTGAATGGTTTGGGTGGGATCTTAAAATCATCCCATTCCACCCCCTGCCAGGGCAGGGACACCTTTCACCATCCCAGGCTGCTCCAATTCCTGTCCAGCCTGGCCTTGGACATTCCAGGGATCCAGGGGCAGCCACAGCTGCTCTGGGGCTCAGCACCCTCACAGGGAACAATTCCTTCCCAATCTCCCATCCAATCCACCCTCTGGCATGGGAGCCATTCCCTGTGTCCTGTCCCTCCATCCCTCATCCCCAGCCCCTCTCCAGCTCTCCTGGAGCCCCTTCAGGCCCTGCCAGGGGCTCTGAGCTCTCCCTGGATCCTTCCCTTCCCCAGGTGAGCCCCCCCAGCTCTCCCAGCCTGTGGGATTCTCTTTTCCCCCCTCAGGCCCATTTTTCAGCAGGGTGACAAACATCCCCACGGGCAGGTGGGCACAGGAGCCACGGCATCCCCGATCAGCTGTTCTGGGGCAGGCACAGGGAGCTCCCTGTCCCCAGGGAATGCCAGGCCCCACATTCTCCCTCAGCTCCTCACTCCGTGTGAGCACACGAGGATTTGGGGAAGCTTTTTTCCCCCATCCAGCAAGCGAGGCAGCTGCTGCTGGCATTTCCCCTCTCCCCATCTGCTCCTGGGATGTTCCCTCCCCGAGGAGAGCGAGCACGGAGCTCTGGGAGCTGGATGTGGATGCGGGAGCAGGTGAGAGGGTCAGAGATCACCCGGCACAGCTGGGGCCAGGGGCAGACAGATGTGCAGAGCCCCCCCCAGCCGTGAGGGGCGGCCCCAGCCCCCAAGAATCCCTGTCAGGAGCGGCAGGCGGGCAGAGGTGACAGGGACAGATGCAGGAGGCGCTGCCGGGGCTCTCCGCTCCCTGGCTCCCGGCCCGAGCGCTGCACTCCGCGCTCTGGGAAGCGTCTGGAGATGCCGGCGGAGGAGGGAGGGCAGTGCCAGGGAGAGCCGGGATAGCGCTGATGGGGGAGGCTGTTAGCGGGGTGGGCTTGCGGCTGAGAGCAGCCTGGAAAATGGCCCCGAGGGGAAACGGGCTCGGTTTGCGAGCTCTGCTGCTCGTTGGGGTGGAATTCAGCTCCCGGAGCACCCGCACCAGCTGGTCCCTATTGGGCTGCTCCCCTCCCATCCTGCCCGGGCTCTGCTATTCCCAGCTGGACTAAAACACCTCCACACATCCCCGTCCTGCTCCAAGACCCCCTCCTGGCTTCCCCCGGCGCCCCGACCCAGCCCTCCCGCAGCCGGCAGCGCCTTCCCTGCGCCCAAGGAGCCGCCGAGGACTTTATCGATTGCCCTTCTTCTTGGTTTTTTTTTGGTTTTTTTTTTTTTTTTTTTTGGTTTTTTTTTTTTTGGGGGGGTTTTCTTGGGTTTTGGTTTTTTGTTTTTTTTTTTTTTTTCACTGTCGCTTTTAGACCACATTTCCACCCAGCCCTCTCCTCCGAAAGCACACCCCAGCTGCGTCCCTTCCTCTCGGCTTCCCCTGGAAGGGAGAGCAGTGCCGGGGAGAGCCGGGATAGCGCTGATGGAGGAGGCTGTCAGTCAGCGGGGTGGGCTTGCGGCTGAGAGCAGCCTGGAAAATGGCCTCGAGGGGAAAACGTGCTCGATTTGCTGAGCTCTGCTGCTCCTTGGGGTGGAATTCAGCTCCCGGAGTGAAGTTTTCCCTTCAGAGCATCTCCCGCAGCACCTCCACACCTTCACCCCCACACCTTGACCTCCCTCCAAACCCCGCCACGACCCCTCCCCGCCCCTCCCTGAAGCCAGCGGGGACTCCTCACCAGGGTCAGGGCCACCTCCAGCATGGGAGCGAGCGCCAGCGTCCCGTGGAAGAGCGGGATGCAATCCACGAACAGCGCGGGCTGCGCCGGCCGCGGCGCCGCCGGCCGCTCGGCCACCAGCAGCCCGTTGACGGCGCAGTGCGGGTACTTGGCGCCGTGCAGAACCATCTTGCAGTAAGCTTGGGTGGTCAGCTTCATGGTGTGGCGGTCCGGGTCCCGGTTCGGGTCCCGGTCCCGGTCCGGCCCCGCTGCCCGCCTCAGGCCGCTGCACGCCCGCCGCCGAGCGCAGCCGGATGTCGGGAAAGGCCGCCAAGCGCGGCCGGCTTTGCGACAGCGAGTGTGGGGTGGGTTTTTGGGGGGGGGTTTTAGGGGAATTTCGGGGGAGGATTTTGGGGGGAATTTGGGGGGATTTTGGGGTGCATTTTGGGGGGGATTTTGGGGAGGATTTTGGGGTTGGTTTTGGGGTGGATTTTGGGGGGAATTTGGGGGGATTTTGGGGTGGGTTTTGGGAGGATTTTAGGGTGGATTTGGGGGTGGATTTGGGAGGATTTTGGGGGGGATTTTGGGGTGGGTTTTGGGGGGGATTTTGGGGTGGGTCTTGGAAGGATTTTGGGAGGATTTGGGGGTGAATTTTGGGGGGATTTTGGGGTGGATTTTGGGGGAATTTTGGGGGCGATTTTGGGGAGGATTTTGGGGTTGGTTTTGGGGTGGATTTTGAGGGGAATTTGGGGGGATTTTGGGGTGGGTTTTGGGAGAATTTTAGGGTGGATTTGGGGGTGGATTTGGGAGGATTTTGGGGGGGATTTTGGGGTGGGTTTTGGGGGGGATTTTGGGGTGGGTTTTGGAGTGGGTTTTGGGGTGGGTTTGGGGAGGATTTTGGGGAGGATTTTGGGGGGATTTTTGGGTGGGTTTTGGGGTGAATTTTGGGGAAGATTTTGGAGGGGATTTTGGGGTGGGTTTTGGAGAGGGTTTTGGGGAGGGTTTTGGGGGGATTTTGGGGAGGGTTTTGGGGGGATTTTGGGGGGGATTTTGAGGGGATTTTGGGGTGGATTTTTGGGTGGATTTTGGGGGATTTTGGGTGGGTTTTTGGGTGGATTTGGGGGGGACTTTGGGGAGGATTTTGGGGTGGATTTTGTGGGGGATTTTGTGGGGATTTTGTGGTGGATTTTGGGGTGGGTTGGGGAGGATTTTGGGGAGGGTTTTGGGATGGATATTGTGGTGGATTTTGGGGAGAGTTTTGGAGAGCATTTTGGGGAGGATTTTGGGGTGAATTTCAGGGAGGATTTTGGGGTGGGTTTTGGGGTGCATTTTGTGGTGGATTTTGGGGTGCATTTTGGGACGGTGTTGCTTTATTCTTTTTTGTTTTTCTAAATTTTTTTTAAAGTTTCTTCAGCTTCCCGTGCTTGCTTTTTGCAGTTGAGTTTCTCACGCACTTTTCACGTAAACAACGATTGATTTCCATTCCTTCCTGTAAGAAGAGAGAACTGATGGGCTGTTGGGTTGACCAGTGTAGTCAGAGAGGAAGATTTCCTCTAATCCATGGTCACTGTAAGAATTCTATAAATGTTGAGGTCTGTGAATAAACTGCCCCTTTTTCCCCTTGGACATCCCAGTGTGTGTGTCGTTCATTCGTGTTGTATTGCAACGGGGAGGGTTCTGTTATAAATGTGAACAAAATAAACAACAAATTCAAAATTTAGCAACGATTTTACTAAAAATCTAATATACAAAAAATTAACAATAATGATTTTAATCTGGTTAAGGTCCTGATGAGGCATAACAATTCGAATTACACTTATATACTCTCTGCTAATGCAGATTCATCCATGTTTCCCCCAAGTTTCCCCCTATTCCCAATTTTAAAAATCCACTTTACTTCATGGCACATGCTTCACTTGTTGCCAGGGGCTCTTCTGTCTCCTTTTGGTGCTCTTTGGGATGAAGGCTCACAGTCTTCCTCGCTGTCCCCTGAAAAACCTCTCTTATTACATGTTATTGATGCGAATAAAATGAACAACAAATTTAAGATTTAGCAGCAGTTTTAATAAAAATTTAATATAAAATTACGAAAAAAAATTAGCAATAATTATTTTAAATTTGCACTTATTGCAAATTATTTGAATTTGCAAAGATTAGCAATAATTAATTTAAATTTTAGGGTTCTGATAAGGCAGAAGCAAAACCGACCGGGGTACGGGGAGGGCTTCTCACCCCACCTCAGGTACAAAACAAAACAATTCAAATTACACTTCTATACTATCTGCTAGAGTATATAATGTCTATATGTGCTAATACATACATTATATACTATGTTATATATACACTATATTATATATATAATATATATACTTATATATACTTATATATAATATAGTTATATATGGAGTATATATTATATATATATATACTATATATTATATACTATATTATATAGTATATCTATGCTAATGCATATTCATCAATGTTTCCCCTAAATTTCCTCCTATTTCCAATTTTAAAAATCGATGTCACTACACTTCATGGCACACGCTTTGCTTGTTGCTTTACTTGTCTTCTTTGGGTGCTCTTTGGGATGAAGGCTGAGTGTCTTCCTCGTTGTCCTCTGCACAGCTCCCTGTGACAGGAGGGGACAGCCGGGGGGGATTTGGGATCTGATCCCAGGGAACAGGGACAGGAGGAGAGGGAATGGGCCAGGGGAGGCTCAGGGTGGGCAGCAGCAGGAATTTCCCCATGGAAAGGGAGCTCAGGAATTTCCCCGTGGAAAGGGAGCTCAGGAATTTCCTCATGGAAAAGGGAGCTCAGGAATTTCCTCATAGAAAGGGAGCTCAGGAATTTCCTCATGGAAAGGGAGCTCAGGGATTTCCTCATAGAAAGGGAGCTCAGGAATTTCCCCATGGAAAGGGAGCTCAGGGATTTCCCCATGGAAAGGGAGCTCAGGCCTTGGAACTGCCCAGGGAGGTTTGGAGTGCCCATCCCGAGGTGTCCCGGGAATTCCTGGAGGTGGCACTCAGGGCTCTGTGTCGCTCACAACATAAAGAACTCACCCCCACACCTTGCGATGTCCCAGGCAGAAAAGACAAAATTTTATTTACAGAATCAACATTTATCGAACTCCAGCGGTGATCATGGATTGGAGGAAGAAAATCTTCTTCTCCAACCACACTGGGCCATGCAACAGCCCATCAGCAGTCTCCTCCTTATGAAAAGAGTGTAAACATCTCCAGATTTTACAATAACAAGTGGCCTGTTTATACGAAAGTGTATCTGACTCCAAAAACACAGAAGGGTAAAAATAAGATTTTTACAAACTCCTTAAAGGGGACGGGGGAGAACAGCAAAAACCCAGACAACAGCTCTGGGTGGGGACAAGGTGGGCACCGGGCACAGCTGGGACTCGGTGAGCTCTTTTGGACCTGGAGCTCTTTTCCCACCTAAACCATCCCGGGATTTTGGGGAATCAGGGAGAAACCTCCAGCGGCGGTCCGCCCGCATCCCGACAGCCCCCGCGCGGGGGCCGCTCCGGCCCGGCCCGCTCGCTGCCCCCGCCGCTCCCGGCCTGCCCCGCGCTTCCGCCCGCCGCTCCTTCCGGTCCCGCCCGCCGTAGAGGACGGTCGCCAGGTCGTGAGGCCGGACGGGCCGGGAGGAGCCGGGGGAACGGGCTGGGAACGGGCTGGGAGGGAGGACGGAGCCCTCCCCGCCATCCCCTATCCGCGCCCGGGCTGGCGGGGCAGCGCGGCTTGCGGGGGGGGGGGGGTTTGCTGGGAGGGGTGTGAGGGGGCAGCGCTGCGACCCCTCCCGCGGGTTTCAGCCTGTCCGCGCGGGGTTCTGTCGCGACATGTCGGGCGGGGCTGAGGCGACGGTTAGGCAGCGCAAGGTCAGGGGCGGACAGCGGGTCCTTGAGCGGCTTTGGGCGGGGATGGGGTCAGCGGAGGAGCGGGGATCCCGTGTGGGTGGGAATGCCTGGGCTGGGATCCTGCCCCTTCCCGGGGGTGTGCCGGGGCTGGCCTGCCTTGGGGCTCCTGGGATCCGCCCAGAAACGGTTTATTTTGGAATCCCCGCCTCCTAGAAAGGCGATTTCAATCAGGGAACAGGCACAGGTTAAAAACCGGGAGAGAAAAGCTCATCCGAGTCGGTTCAGTGGGAGAGCATCCCACAGGATATCCCTGCCAGCACGGAGTGATGTGCTGCCCTGTGGAGGAGGAGCAGCACATCTTTAGGCTGCATTTTTTTTAATATATATTTAAACCCGTGGAAAACGTTCTTGTTTCTCCCCGGGCCCTGACTGTAGCTGCCTGCCCCCGCAGGATGTTGGCCTCCAGAGTGTTCAGCCTGGTCGGGAGGAGATCCATCTCCACCTCCCTGTGCCTCAGGGCACACGGACACGGTGGGTCCCGGCTGGGGGAGGGCGTGGGATCATTCGGGTGGGGGAAGAGCCCAGGCTGTGCCCCATGGCCACCTTGTCCCCAGCCCCACCTCCAGGTGTTCCTGGGACACCTGCAGGGATGGAGATCCAACCCTCCCTGGGCACTTCCAATCCCTGAGCTCCCTTTCCATGGGGAAATCGCTGAGCTCCCTTTCCATGGGGAAATCCCTGAGCTCCCTTTCCACGAGAAAATTCCTGAGCTCCCTTTCCATGAGGAAATTCCTGAGCTCCCTTTCCATGGGGAAATTCCTGAGCTCCCTTTCCACGGGGAAATTCCTGAGCTCCCTTTCCACGGGGAAATTCCTGAGCTCCCTTTCCCTGAGGAAATCCCTGAGCTCCCTTTCCCTGAGGAAATCCCTGAGCTCCCTTTCCATGGGGAAATCCCTGAGCTCCCTTTCCCTGAGGAAATCCCTGAGCTCCCTTTCCATGGGGAAATTCTTGAGCTCCCTTTCCCTGGGGAAATTCCTGAGCTCCCTTTCCCTGGGGAAATTCCTGAGCTCCCTTTCCATGGGGAAATTCCTGAGCTCCCTTTCCACGAGGAAATTCCTGAGCTCCCTTTCCATGAGGAAATTCCTGAGCTCCCTTTCCCTGGGGAAATTCCTGAGCTCCCTTTCCATGAGGAAATTCCTGAGCTCCCTTTCCATGAGGAAATTCCTGAGCTCCCTTTCCATGGGGAAATTCCTGAGCTCCCTTTCCATGGGGAAATCCCTGAGCTCCCTTTCCCTGAGGAAATCCCTGAGCTCCCTTTCCCTGGGGAAATTCCTGAACTCCCTTTCCCTGAGGAAATTCCTGAGCTCCCTTTCCATGGGGAAATTCCTGAGCTCCCTTTCCATGGGGAAATCCCTGAGCTCCCTTTCCCTGGGGAAATCCCTGAGCTCCCTTTCCATGGGGAAATTCCTGAGCTCCCTTTCCATGGGGAAATCCCTGAGCTCCCTTTCCATGAGGAAATTCCTGAGCTCCCTTTCCCTGGGGAAATTCCTGAGCTCCCTTTCCATGGGGAAATTCCTGAGCTCCCTTTCCATGGGGAAATTCCTGAGCTCCCTTTCCCTGGGGAAATTCCTGAGCTCCCTTTCCATGGGGAAATTCCTGAGCTCCCTTCCCATGGGGAAATTCCTGAGCTCCCTTTCCATGAGGAAATCCCTGAGCTGCCTTTTCCATGGGGAAATTCCTGAGCTCCCTTTCCATGAGGAAATTCCTGAGCTCCCTTTCCCTGAGGAAATTCCTGAGCTCCCTTTCCATGGGGAAATCCCTGAGCTCCCTTTCCATGGGGAAATCCCTGAGCTCCCTTTCCATGGGGAAATCCCTGAGCTCCCTTTCCATGGGGAAATCCCTGAGCTCCCTTTCCCTGGGGAAATCCCTGAGCTCCCTTTCCATGGGGAAATCCCTGAGCTCCCTTTCCATGGGGAAATTCCTGAGCTGCATCCCTGGCAGCGCCCGAGGGCCAGGCAGGGTTTGGAGCAGCCTGGGGCAGTGGGAGCTGTCAGGGTTGGGAGGGGATGATCCTTGAGGCACTTCCAACCCAAACCACGGCGTGGGGGTAACCGGGCACAGGCTGGGCTGGGGGAGATCCCAGAGATCTTTCCCAGCCCCGTGATCCCAGAGGGTTTTTCCCAGTCTCATCCCAAAGCACCCAGCTCCCCTTGCATCCCTGGAGTGTCCAAGGCCAGCCTGGACAGGCCTTGGAGTCCTGGGATAACAGTGGAAGGCAGGGGGGTGGAATTGGGATGAGCTTCCAAATCCATCCCAAACCATTCTGCAATTCCATCCCAACGGGATTCACTCCCAACCCTTCCACCTCCCACATCCCTGCCCTTATCCCCTGCTGCCTCTTTGCCCCCTGGGCACCCCGAGCCGTGTGTGCAGCCCCCCGAGTGCCCTGTGTGCCCCCCAGGCGTGGTCAAGGCTGAGGATTACTCCCTGCCAGCCTACGTGGACCGGCGGGACGTGCCCCTGCCCGAGGTGGCCTTCGTCAGGGAGCTGTCGGCGCAGCAGCGGGCGCTCAAGGAGAAGGAGAAGGCGTCCTGGAGCGCCCTGTCCGCCGAGGAGAAAGTGGAGTGTGAGTGTTTTTGGGGGGGTTCTGGGGGTCCTCGCAGGCGGGAACAGCAGCTGGGAGGTGTTCAGGTGTTCCGTGGTCGGTGTCGTGGGGAGGGAGCTTGAAGATCTTCTCGTTCCATCGTCCCAGGGTGCTCCAAGCCCTGTCCAGCCTGGCCTTGGGCACTGCCAGGGATCCCCCACTTCTCTGGGCACCCCTGTGCCAGGGAGAATTCCTTCCCAACATCCCATCTATCCCTGCCCTCCTTCGTTAGGATAATGATGACAATGATGGCTTGTTTGGCTGCAGTGCCTTTGCTCTTGAGGAAATCTGGGTAACTCATGAAGTGTTTGCACTGGTTTGGTGTCACAGGCAAGCTGCAGAGTGAGTGAGTCCTGGGATATGTGACAGGGACACCTTCCACCATCCCAGGCTGCTCCAAGCCCTGTCCAGCCTGGCCTTGGACACTTCCAGGGATCCAGGGGCAGCCACAGCTGCTCTGGGCACCCTGTGCCAGGAAGAATTCCTTCCCAACATCCCATCTATCCCTGCCCTCCTTCTTTAGGATAATGATGACAATGATGGCTTGTTCTGCTGCAGTGCCTTTGTTCTTGAGGAAATCTGGGTAATTCATGAAGTGTTTGCACTGGTTTGGTGTCACAGGCAAACTGCAGGTGGGTGAGTGAGTCCTGGGATATGTGACAGGGACACTTCCACCATGGACAGGGACACCTTCCACCATCCCAGGTTGAACCAGGGCCCATCCAGCCTGGCCTTGGACACTGCCAGGGGCACCCAGAGCTTCTCTGGGCACCCTGTGCCAGGGCCTGCCCACCCTCACACGGAAGAATTCCTTCCCAATATCCCATCTAAACTCACTCAGCTCAAAGCCATTCCCCCTGTCTTGTCTCTCCAGGCCTTTGTCAAAAGTCTTTTGACAGCTTTTTGTTCCAGGCCATGCTTGGAGCAGCTCTTAATCCTTGTTTTTCCCAGAGTCTGTGAGCAGAGCTGATCCATGGAGGAATTTACTTATGATGGAGCTCCTTGTGTGCTCCATGGTTTTTATTCCCAAGGTCTTTGGTGCTGTTACAGAACATGAAATGCCCCTGCTGTGCCTTCTGTTCCAGGTCACATTCAGACATTCCTTCCTCTTCCAGAAACCAAATAATAATAATTAGATTTATTTCTTGATTCCCATCTCCTTCCAAAAAACCAGGAAAAAATCTCCTCAGTACAACAAGGTGCCATTGTTAGCCCAGCTGGGTGAGGTGAGCCCCAAACACAAACTGGATTTGAATGTTCATCACCACTGACCTTGGCATGAACCAAATTCCACCTAAGGAGAGCTCCCCGGGGCTGTTTTGACTTGCAAATAAATCTGCCTCATCTTTGCCAACTGCTTTCCTGGTATGAAGGGAGAACCTGCTCTGGGAAAGGTTTAAAACTTTCTGAGGAATTGCTCCAAATTTTCTGTTGTGGATTTCAGTGGCAGCTGAGAAGGCTTTTGAGCCCGAAACATTCCTGTTGGAATTACTTGTGCTTGGAAGCTTTGGGCTCAATAAGCACACTGGGAATTGGAGGGGAGGAAGGAGAACTCCCAGTTTTCCTTCTTTCAGGTCTCTGCTGTAACTTGTGCCCAACCTCAGGCTAATCTGTAAAATGGAGACTAAAACCGATGTGGAGGTGAAACAACTGATTGGCTTTGGTGTGTGCCAGACTTAATTCAACATCCATCCCCTTTTTGGGCAGCCTCAGGCTTCGTTCACCTCCCTCTGCAGAGTTCCTGGTCACCTGCAAATCCCAGGAAAAGTTAAAAGAGAGGATTTGATACTTTTTTTTTTTCCCCCCCTCCAGTGTATCGGATAAAATTCAACGAGACCTACGCAGAGATGAAGAAAGGGACAAACGAGTGGAAAACCATCCTGGGGGGAGTTCTCTTCTTCCTTGGTTTCACTGGATTCATCCTCATCTGGCAGAAGCACTTCAGTAAGTAACTCTGTTCCATGGAGAGTGGGATCAGGTGGGAATTCTGTGGGGTGAGATTTATGGAGCAGCCAGAGCAGGGACCCTCCCAGCAGGAGCTGTCTGTTAACCCCTGAAAACTCCACCCTGGAGCTGTGACTTGTGGGGGTGTAGCAGAAATACTCAGGAGGCTGGCTCACAGAAAGGGGAGTGGAGCTTTGGGAGGGCAGGAAATGGAATCAGTGCTGAGATTCCTGAGCCCAGAGCTTCCCCTCTTTCACTGCCCTGGGTAGTGAACATTTGGGTTTCTGCCACGTTTGGCTGCTTTCCCAGCACCCTGACCTCCAGAGAGCCTCCAGCTGCCAGGAGGCAGAGCAGCAGTTACAGGAGCTGCTCCCTGCCTTGAGGCTCCCAAAAAAAAAAAGGGAAGCAGGAAGCTGTTATCTTGGTGATGAAGGAAACCACTGGAGAATCCACGTGGGAATGTGGTCTGAGCTGGATGCTGCAGAAATGGCATGCAGGGGGTGGAGATTTGAACAGATCACAGTGACAGGCTGGTTTGGGTTGGCAGGGATCTTGAGGATAATCCCATTTCACCCCATCTGTGCACAGGGACACCTCCCACTGCCCCAGGCTGCTCCAAGCCCCATCCAACCTGACCTTGGACAGGGCAACCACAGCTTCTCTGGGCACCCTGCTCCAATGGGTGGGGGAAAAACCCTTTTATTATTGAAACAGCCCAAAATTCCCAACCTGCCCACACAGCACGAGGACATAACTCCCCCATTCCCTCCCCACCCCGCAGTGTACGGTGCCATCCCCCACACCTTCTCTGAGGAGTGGCTGTCAGCTCAGACCCAGAGGATGTTGGACATGAGGGTGAACCCCGTGGAGGGCGTCTCAGCCCAGTGGGATTTCGAGAAGAACGAGTGGAAGAAATAAAGCAACTCAGTGGAAACCTGCTCTGCTTGAAATCTGAAATGATTCCATCACCCGTGTGTGACCTCGTTGCTTGTTGTACTGGAACACCCTCTCTCCACCTCCAGAAATGCTAATAAATGTCTGGTTAACTTGAGAGGTGCCTGCTGCTGCTCTCTGGGTGGGTTGGTTGGGGTGGGACATTGGGTTCCTGAACCAGATTTGCTTCCTGGCTTCGTGTTTTCAGGGCTAAGGGAGCTGCTGCCAAATTCCTCCCTTCAGCTGAGCCCCTGTCTCCTGGACTCTGCAGGATTTTGTTCCAGGCCATGCCTGGAGCAGCTCTTAATCCCTGTTGTTCCCAGTGTCTCTGTGAGCAGAGCTGATCCCTGAAGGAATTTTCTTCATTATGATGGAGCTCCTTGTGTGCCCACAGGTGGACATCCATGGTTTTTATTCCCAAGATCTTTGGTCTCTCTGATCCCTGTCCCTCTGAAGATTCAACTGGGCTTGGACTTAAGTTTGTTCTTTTCCTGATGGGAGGAGAAACCATCAGGGAACTTGATGTTGTGGCTTAGGAGCTGTGGTGGGGTCTCAGCCACTTGCTGGCCCCACTCTCTCTCCCTGCCACTCAGAAATTTGGGAAGGCTTTTAAGATGAAGTGTCTGGTGGGAATGCAGCAATGAGCTCCCCTTCTTACACCTGAAAAATCCCCTAAGTGATCAATTTATCTCTGGGGTGCTGAGAAGGATGAGGGTGACAATCCCAGGCTGGTGATGGCTGGGATTCTGCTTTTCCCTGCTTTTTGCCCAGCAAAAAAAACCCCAAAAAAACCCCCAAAAAACCAAACAAGCAAACAAAAAAACCCACAACACCAAAACAAAAACAAAAACAAAAAACAAACACCCCCCCAAAAAAACAACCAAAAAACCCCCCAAAAAACAAAACAAAAAAAATAAAAACGAAACAAAACAAAACCCCAAAACAAGAGAAACCACCACAAAACCAAAAACAAACAAAAAACCCAAAAAGCAAACAAACAAACAAAACAAAACAAATAAACAAACCTGGGTGAGGGACATGGAGCTGCCAGAGGTTTGTGCCTGGAAAATCGGTGTTTTGGAGCAAATGCTGGAGTCCCAGGGCTGCTGGGATGAGGGAGTTGTTCCTTCCCAAAAGGCTGTGGAACCCCAGGGAGGCCAGGAGAGAAACCTGAGCCTTGCCACGATCCCAGACCTTTATTTCATCCTCCCCTCCCTGGCACCAGCCACTCTCTGCTCCCTTTCCCTGCAGAGCAGCAGCGGGACCCGCCGGAGCCGCCCGCAGGTGAGCTGAGCTGAGCTTGCCAGGGCTCTGCTTGCTCCCCTCCTGGCCTGTTTCCCCTCCTCCTGCTCTTGGAGGGGCTCAGATCTCACCATCCTCCCGGGGAATTCCGGGTGTTTGTTTGCAGGTGGCCTTGGAGACAGAGAAACCACCCGAACCCTGATCCTGGGGCCAGAAAATCCATGGGGAGTGGAATGAGTGAGGTACAGGGGGACAGTGGGGTGGTGGCCAGCACGTCCTGCAGCCCATGGATGCACTCACTCCCCAGGTCCCCAAATACAACTGTCTGCACCTTCCCCTTTCCCACACCCCTTTGGAATGCCGAGCACTTCAAGAGAATTAAGAAAACAAACAGGGATTTAAATCCGAGGTTCAGATCTGAGGTGAAGAGCTCAGTGACTGCAGGTGTCAGAAAAGTGACAGCTGGCCTTAAGTGCTCGTCCCTGGGGTGGTAAAACCTCGGCATTTTCATCCTCAGGGGTCCCTGCAGGGGAATTCCCCCCTTTCCACCCTCGGGGTGTGCCCCAGCAATGGTTTCAGTGCTGCTTTTCCCTCCAGGGCTGGAGGAGGGGATCCATTTCTGTCGGTGTCCTTAAATAACCACTTGGAATGTGAGTCCTCCCGTTTAAAATTAGACTCTGGGACAACAGAGAGAGAGAGATCAGGGCAAACTCCCCCTGCGTGGCTCTGATGTGGTTTAACACCGGGAATTCAGCTGCTGTCAACTCAGCCTGATGGGCAAAGTGGCTTTTACAGCCCCCAAAAACCCTTTTGGGGGGCCCAGGCTGTTGTTGCCAAGGGCTGGATTGGTGCAGACGCTTTGGTGGGATCCAGTTTTGGACTCCAAGAGATGCAGGGCTCTGCATTCCCCCTTCACAGCTTGTGCTGTGCTGAATCCAGGTGTTTGCAGCCAGGAATGGGCTGGGGTTCAGCTGGATGTGGCCCAGTGCTGTTGAAAACCCCAAAACTCCCCAACCCGGGGCTCTTCTGCCAGATGGGCACCAGCAGGTCCAGCTGACAATCAGCTCTGTCCTTCTGTGCCTCTGGAAATGCTCTGCTGGGTTCTTACACCCCTTAAACACCCCGAGCTGCCCCTTTTCTCCTTCATAACCCTGCAGCAGCGAGTCGGAGACCCGAATTTGCAGCCTTTGACATCTCTTAACTGCAAATAAATATGAATCCTGCTATAAATAGTGTCCATCCATCCCCAGCTGGCAGATGCAACCTTTGGAACTCCAGGGGATCACATCCAAACTCCTCCCATCTCTGTGCTGAGCTTTTCTGGGCTCTGCTCTCCTGAGGGTTTTGGGCTCGAGATGATCCATGGATTTGGGTGTTTGGTTTGGCACGGCCTGGGGAGTTTGGTGCTGGAACCAGGACCAGGAGCTCGTTCCCACCACACCAGGTGTACCTTGTGCCCGGTGCCATCTGAATTCTCTGTCCTTTTTGTCACCCCTCAGATTGTCACCGGCCTCTACCTCGGGAATATCCGTGGTAAGTGTCCTTCCCTGCCCCTCCGTGCTGCTGTGGGCAGGGCTGGAGGGTTCCTCTCCTTGCCAGCTCCACATGCTCCCAACTGGGAATCTCAGCATCTTCCAGAGCTGCCCCAAATCCTCATCCCAGTTGCCAGTGATCCCAGCCCAGCCCAGGAAAGGGATGCTCACAGGAGCTGTGGTCACCAGCCGTGCTGGAACAGCAAATTCCCAGCGTGGAAACCTCCAACAAACCTAAACAGCAAGGGCACAGCAGCCTTGTCTGAGTTATCAGGGTGATTTCTGAGTTATCAGGCTGATTTCTGGGTCTGGGGAGGGCTTTAGGAACCTGCTGAGTACCCAGGGCACCCAAGGAGGGGTTTTGCTTGGAAGGAAGTGTCCAATCTCCTCCCCTGCCCCGTGTGGGAAGGGCTGGAACGGGGGGTCAGGGGGTGCTGGCTGTGGGTGACCCGTGGGTGCCAGCAGGGCAGGTAATTCCCACGTGGCTCCCCTTTCCAGACTCCGAGGACCACGAGAACCTGCAGAGGAAGGGGGTGACCCACATCCTGTCCGTCCACAACCGCGCCAAGCCCGTGCTGGAGGTGCGTGCCTGGGTGGGGGGGGCTGGGGGCCGCCCAGGGCAGCGGGAGCTGGGGAGGGACATCCAGGAGCTTCTCCTGGCCCGGGGAGAGGCAACGCTGGATTTACACCGAATTACATCAATTTACACCGATTTGCGCCAATTTACACCGATCTGCACCCATTCACACCGATCTGCACCGATCTGCACCGATTTACACCGATTTGCACCGATTTGCACCCATTCACATCCCATCTGCACCGATTTACACCAATTTACACCGATTTACACCGATTTACACCCATTCACACCGATCTGCACCCATTCGCATGCCCAAAGGAGCTCAGTGATGGATTTGGGGAGGGGGCCGCGGGGTCTTTGGGGCATCACTCGGGGGTTTTTTGGGGGGGTCAGGCGGGACCCGCAGCGCTGCGGGGCCGGGCCCGGCGGGTGCCCGGTGCTGCCGGGGGGTCCCCACGAGAGGGCGGCGGCGCCCCGCGGATGGAGCCCCGGCGGGGCCGGGACGGGGCGGGACGGGAGCCGCTCCCGGTGCCGGCACCGCCCGCTCGATGTCCCCGCTTCTCCGGCCTGGCTGAGCCCCGGAGCGCCGCGGGATCCTCCGCGGGGAAACTGAGGCAGGAGGGAGCTGCCCCCGGGTCGCTGGGGCGCAGATCCTGCGGGTTCGGCTCCCGGGGTGTGCGCGGAGTGAGGGGCACGGCCGTGGGGTGCTGGACACCTGATGGGGGACAGGGACACCTCCCACTGTCCCAGGCTGCTCCAAGCCCCGTCCAGCCCGGCTTTGGACATTCCAGGGATCCAGGGGCAGCCACAGCTGCTCTGGGCACCTGTGCCAGGGCCTGCCACCCTCACAGAGAGAAATTCCGTCCCAATATCCCATCCATTCCTGCCCTCTGGCAGTGGGAGCCATTCCCTGTGTCCTGTCCCTCCATCCCTTGTCCCCAGCCCCTCTCCACCTCTCCTGGAGCCCCTTCAGGCCCTGGAAGGGGCTCTGAGCTCTCCCTGGAGCTTCTCCTCTCCAAGTGAGCACCCCCAGCTCTCCCAGCCTGGCTCCAGAGCAGAGTTTTTCCAGCTCTTGGAGCATTTCCCTGGCTCCTCTGGGCTCTCTCCAGCAGCTCCACATCCTCCTTGTGCCGGGGGTGCCCCACCGCGGTGCTGGGACGCTGCAGAACGGGAGCGGGGCCACCGGGACCCCTCATCCTTCCTGGGGCCACCACGGGGAGGGGACCCCCAACCAAACCCCAGCTGGAGCCTTCCCTGGTGAGGCCTTGAGTAACGGGAGTGGGACAGAGCCGCAGGGAAGGACAGACAGACAGACAGACGGCTCGGGGCCGGACCCGGGGCAGCGGCGGGGCTGGAGAGCGCGGGGCTCGGCCAGACGGGGAGCAAAGAGCATGGAGAGCTTACAACGGGGAGTAAAGCGTGTGGAGTGCTTACAATGGGGAGCAAAGCACATGGAGGGTTTATAATGGGGAGTAAAACGCACATAGAGAGCTTACAACAGGGAGCAAAGCACACTGAGAGCTTACAACGGGGAATAAAGTGCATGGAGCGCTTACAACGGGGAGTAAAACATACTGAGAGCTTACAACGGGGAGTAAAGCACACTGAGAGCTTACAACAGGGAGTAAAGCACACTGAGAGATTACAATGGAGAGCAAAGCGCACTGAGAGCTTACAACGGGGAGTAAAGCACATGGAGAGCTTACAACAGGGAGCAAAGCACACAGAGCTTACAAAGGGGAGTAAAGCGCATAGGGTGCTTACAACATGGAGCAAAGCACATGGAGAGCTTACAACGGGGAGTAAAGCACATGGGGTGCTTACAACGGGGAGTAAAGCACACTGAGAGCTTACAACGGAGAGCAAAGCACACGGAGAGTTTACAGTGGGGAGTAAAGCACAAGGAGAGCTTACAACATGGAGCAAAGCACATGGAGAGGTTACGATGGGGAGCAAAGCACACGGAGAGCTTACAATGGGGAGTAAAGCTCACTGAGAGCTTACAACATGGAGCAAAGCACATGGGGTGCTTACAATGGGGAGTAAAGCGCACAGAGTGCTTACAACATGGAGCAAAGCACACGGAGAGCTTACAACGGGGAGCAAAGCGCATGGAATGCTTACAACGGGGAGTAAAGCACATGGGGTGCTTACAACATGGAGCAAAGCTCACTGAGAGCTTACAACGGGGAGCAAAGCGCATGGAGTGCTTACAATGGGGAGTAAAGCACATGGGGTGCTTACAATGGGGAGTAAAGCACATGGGGTGCTTACAACATGGAGCAAAGCTCACTGAGAGCTTACAACGGGGAGCAAAGCGCATGGAGTGCTTACAACGGGGAGTAAAGCACATGGGGTGCTTACAACATGGAGCAAAGCTCACTGAGAGCTTACAACGGGGAGTAAAGCACATGGAGGATTTATAATGGGGAGCAAAGCGCGTGGAGCGTTTACAACACGGAGCAACGTGCACAGGGCGCTTACAACACGGAGCACAGAGCCCTTACAACACGGAGCAGAGGGCGCTTACGACACGGAGCAGAGCCGCGCGGAGGGGAAGCGGGCCGGCCCGCGGGGGTTGAGCAATGCGTCAATCACGGCCCCGGCGGGGACCGCAAACCCCGGCGGCGCTGCCGTGTCCCCCGGGACGGGGACACCCGGCGATCCCTTTCCCCGACCCGGGGATGGGGCCGCTGAGAGGCGCTGTAAAAGCTTTTATTCCATTTTCAATACAGCTGTTACAATTCACGCCAGCACAGTCAGAACCCAAATTATTTCCTAATTACGTTATTAAGCGTTTCTTGGCCCGTCAGCTTCTGCCACACCGTGCTGTTCATGCCCTAAAGCCAATCATCTAAAATCAGCCCTCGTGGGTCCTGCTGCAGAAATTTCTGCAGGAAAGCTTCATTATATAAATCTGAAGATGCATTACTAACCTTATGATATCAACAAAATGCTCTTCTCTTAATTGTGGGCAGTCTCGACAGCGATTTCTTGTCAAAAAGGAAAATAGAAAAAAAAAATTCATGTGTACTTCTAATTTGTGCAGTGAAATAGTATTTAGGACCATTTTCAGGCAGCTTCCATCTCTTGCATCTGCTTGTGTCTGACTGGGTTTTATTTCCTTCACTGGACTGAAAGGAATTAGCTCTCAGATGTTAACATACTGAAGTTATTGAAACTGGTCAGATTTGATGATTTAAGAAGTTGGGTGAAATTCCTCCATGTAAGGGAGAGCACCTACCTAAACAACCCAAGAACCTGAATTCTCTAAGGGACAGTGTTTCCCAGTTCTGTTTCTCCACAGTTTTGTTTGCCAGGCCATCCCTTGACACTTGTTTCCAGTTCCATTTCTCTCTCAGCAGTGCCTGTCCCGTCCCGTGGCCTTTCTCAGGCAGCATTTTCCATCTCCAGGTTTGCACACACCTGCACCCTGTGTCAGCCTTTGGGAATTCTCCACAAATCCATTCCCCACAGGTGTGGGTCAGGGTTTGGGCTGGGTTTGGGGTCGTTTTGGTTTCCCCACGCTGGATTTGGTGTCGTGGTGGCTCTTCCCAGTGCGGGGAGAGGCTGGGATGGCGCCAGGCCTGGAGCTGTGGGTGAGGTGATGCATGGAAAGCCTGTCCATGCTCATCCATCCCACGTGGGTCACTCCAGCACAGAATTATCCCTGTGCCCATCCTGCTCTGCCCCTTCCTTCCTTAAATAATCCACTTTTCCCAACCTCCTGGGCTGGAGGGAGGTCCAGAGGTTGAGCTACCTGAGCCAGGAGGGACCTGATGGAGATGGGGCAATCCCTGGTGCTCCAACTGCAGGATTTCTCCCCACTTTTGCTAAGAAAGGATTAAAAAACCCCCCAACTCTCAAATAAAAAGGATCTAAATTTAGCTCTGAACGGGGAGGATCGAGGAAACGATGTTTTCAGGAGAGGAAAGTAACCTGACCTAGGCCAGCAGGCAGCAGATGATTTATGGGGTATTAAAAGGACAGGGGAGGAAATAACTCATTGATGAGAGTGGCTTTGTCAGTGCACGTCTTCCTGGTGGAGTCTGGGGCTCCCTGGCTCTGTTTTGGGGGGGCTCCTGGATATTTTAAGTGTCCCCAGAGCCTGGCCTGTCCTGTGGGATTGAGAGGAAATCGCCTGGGCTGGGATGGATGCACCCATCCAGCGCAGGGCAGCAAACCCCAAAGTGGTTTTCAGCTTTCCTCTCCTCTCAAGGTCAACTGAGAAAGGAAAAAAATAAAAAAAAAAACAAAAAAAGAGAAAGATAAATGGAGGATTTTGTGATTCTTGGAGGCGTCTCATGACTATTTTGTCTCGTTTTGCAGGACATGACCTATCTGTGTATCTCAGCCTCGGATTCATCCAGTCAAAACCTGTAAGTGATTTCCCATCTTTCTGCCTGTTGGCAGCTGTTGGTCAATAAAAGCTCAGGTCCTGCAGGGTGAAGGTTCAGCCCACTGGTGCTGTGAAATTTCACAGCAGTCCCTGAGCTTCCCAGAAGCTGGGGTTCATTTTTTTGTGTGGTAAATAACATTTTAGGGCTTAAAATCTATTTTTAATGTGGGGTTTGCGGTCAGGAAATGTAATTTTTCGTCAAGTTTCAGAATTATTCCACTGGGCAGGATTGAAAATCGGAGTGTTAAAAGATGATTTGTGTCAGTCTTCAAGGGCCTTTTTTTTTTTAAAGAGAAATTTATTAAAATACAATTTTTTTTTCACCATACAAAGCACAGATGGCCCTAAATCTTGGAATGCTCCTTTGGAGATGAAGCTGCTGAGAGGAGCTGGGAGGAATTCCCAGGATTTTATGGGATGCTGCTGCTTTGGGTGACGGGCACCCACAAATCATCCATTTCCACGGGCAAATTGGCAAATCCACGGGATTTCCCTCTCCAATCAAACCCTAAAAAGCACAAAAAACCCCCCTAATTTCCAAGGGCCTGCCCGTGGAGGTGCTGGATTTTCCAGCATCCTTGGGAGCAGCCGTGCCTGGGGCTGGGATTCTGCTTGCTCACGCTCCCACTGAGCGGAAAGAGAAGCTTTACAAGAAAACCCTGCCTCAGCAAGAACTGGGATTTTGGGGTTTTTGGTTGTTTTTTTTTTTTTTTTTCCCTTCGCTCATTTCTTTGCGTTGGTGGCGTGTCTACGAAAGGGAAAAAAAAAAAAAAAAAAAAAAAGGGGAAAAAAAAAAATAAGATAAAGCTGCCTGCAGGAAGGAAGAGTTATTCAAGGAACTATTTTCTGCTTGTCAGTTTGTGCCTGGGATTTCACAACCCTGGTGAACTTTGTGTCCTGCTTGTGACTGAGGAGCTCAGCCCTGCAATTCCACTGCCTGGTCCCACGCTTTGGGGCTGCAAAAGCACAGGCAGAGCTTGCCCTGTGGGGAAAATAAAAAACAAACCCACCCGTGGAGTGGGTGAGGATGGGTGGGGGAGCTGAATTCCTTTGGAATGGGTGGGGATGGGGATGCAGGCTGGAGGTAAAGAACATTTCCTGCTGGTCCTGCTGTGGGGCAGGAGGGGAGGGCTGGGATCTGGGGGGTTTGGGGCTGTGTGGGCAGCACCTGCAGGCCCTGGGGGATGTTGTCTGCTGGATGTGATCAGCAGGAGAAGCAGGGAAATCCCTTGGGACAAGCTTTAGGCAGGGAAAACCCTCCCAAGCTCCAAGGGATCCATCCAAGTGATGCTCCATTTGCTGGGGGATCCTTGGGCTGACATCTCCTCCCAGGAAGGAGAGGCTCAATATTTTCAGCCTGATCTCTTCAGAGACTCCCTCATCTCTCCTCCTGCTCCTGGGAAGCAGAACCCCCTGCTATTTCTGAATAAACCCACATTCATCAGTTTGAATATCAGGAACAGAGAAGGATTCCACCTCCTCAGAGGGTGCCGAGCCCAGGGATGTTCAAGCCCCTTTTCCAGGGGCTGGCAGGCATGGAGGAGACTCTGGAGAGTTCCCAGAGGGAAGAAACCAGCTCCCTTGGCCAGGGACACAGCAGGAATGGCTGAGGGAGGTCATGCCTTGGCTTCTGAGAAGTCAGGAAGGCTGCGTGGGCTCCCGCCCACCCCGTCAGGCGGAGCAGAGGAAGTCCGGCCCCGGAGCAGAGGTGCTGCCAAAGGGACCCTCTGATCCTCCTGGAAAACCCAAGCCTGGCTGGCCCAGCAGCACGAGTGACCAGAAGCAGCTTTTCTGCCTCAAAACTGCCCCAGGGCTCGGCGTGGCTGAGGGGGAGAGTAGGGATGGGCAGGGATGGGCAGGTTTTCTTGGAAGGAGGGGAATATCTGGCTCAGTGTGGCACAACAGCTCCTGGAACCCCATCCAGAGATGAGCTGGAGGGATTTGCCTCACCAGAGCCTGCTGTGAACACCCAGCTCTGTCCACTCAGTGCAGGTGGAATCAGTTATCCTGTTTCTCAGGAATCCCTGGCTCCCAGCTGCCCTGTTCTGCTGGGAAATGCTCTGGTTTGGGGGAATGTGCTCCCTCTGCTTTGCCAGCAGCTCCTGGTTGTGCCTTTGGGAAGGCAGGCAGCGACCCAGGGACGTGCCCGTGCTGTGCACACCTCTGTGCCTGCCCGTGGAGGGGGGAGAAATTTCTTCTCCCTTTCCCTTCCTCCTTTTCTCTCTCTCCTTTCCCTCTCTCCTTTCCCTCCCTCCCTTTCCCTTCCTCCCTTTCCCTCTCTCCTTTCCCTCTCCTTTTCCCTCTCTCCTTTCCCTCCCTTTCCCTTCCTCCCTTTCCCTCTCTCCTTTCCCTCTCTCCTTTCCCTCTCTCATTTCCCTCTCTCCTTTTCCCTCTCTCCTTTCCCTCTCTCCTTTCCCTCTCTCATTTCCCTCTCTCCTTTTCCCTCTCTCCTATCCCTCCCTCCCTTTCCCTCCCTCCCTTTCCCTCTCTCCTTTCCCTCCCTCCCTTCCCTCCCTGCTGCCGTCTCTCCCCGGGAGGGGGGCAGCTGTTTTTGGCACAGTTTGAGAGTCATTAAAGGCAGGATAACCGGGAGAGTTTGTGTCCCTCGAGGTGACACCTTTCCCTGCGCTGGTTCCTCCGGTGCCATCACCCCCTCTCCTCCATCCCTCAGGACGCAGGAAAAGCCCCGGGATGTCTCCCAGGTTATTTCCTTCACCTGCCAGAGGAAGGATCTCTGCTGGCCCCAGGGTGGCGGAAAACCCTTGGGAGTGACAGAGCTGCTGCTGGCAGGGTGTCCCGGTGCCCTGCAGGGAGGGACAGCTCTCCCCTCCTCACCTGCCGCCTCTCTCCCTCCCCGCAGGCTGCAGCATTTCAAGGAGTGCATCCAGTTCATCCACGAGTGCCGGCTCGCAGGGGGAGGCTGCCTGGTGCACTGGTGAGAGCTGCCGTGCCCCCCTCCCGCCCCATCCATCCTCGGGGAGCTCCCAAAAAAGCGTCCTTGGAATTGAACATCCCTGGGGAGGGCGAGGGAGGAGAGGAGGAGGCACGGAACAGCACGGAAGGGCCAGGGGAAGGTTTTGGGATCCACAGGGATGAGTGATCCCTGACCACCTGAGCATCCAGGGTGTGGGGCAGGCTTGAGGAGGGGGCAGGGGGGTGACAGCAGCGCTGAGAGTGCAAGAAAGCTCTTTATTCCCTCCCAAACCCACACCTGCTCGCACCGGGGTGAGGGAATCTGCATCCCGGGGCGAGGGAATCTGCATCCCGGGGTGAGGGAATCTGCACCCCGGGGAGAGGGAATCTGCATCCCGGGGGTGAGGGAATCAATCTGCATCCCGGGGTGAGGGAATCTGCATCCCGGGGTGAGGGAATCTGCATCCCGAGGAGAGGGAATCTGCATCCCGGGGTGAGGGAATCTGCACCCCGGGGAGAGGGAATCTGCATCCCGGGGGTGAGGGAATCAATCTGCATCCCGGGGTGAGGGAATCTGCATCCCGGGGTGAGGGAATCTGCATCCCGAGGAGAGGGAATCTGCATCCCGGGGTGAGGGAATCAATCTGCATCCCGGAGCGAGGGAATCTGCATCCCGGGGCGAGGGGAATCTACATCCCGGGGAGAGGGAATCTGCATCCCGGGGCGATGGAATCTGCATCCCGGGGAGAGGGAATCTGCATCCTGGGGGCGAGGGAATCTGCACCCCGGGGCGAGGGAATCTGCATCCCCGGGGAGAGGGAATCTGCATCCCTGGGAAGGGGAATCTGCATCCCGGGGAGAGGGAATCTGCATCCCGGGGCGAGGGAATCTGCATCCCGGGGCAAGGGAATCTGCATCCCGGGGGCGAGGGAATCTGCATCCCGGGGAGAGGGAATCTGCATCCCGGGGAGAGGGAATCTGCATCCCTGGGAGAGGGAATCTGCACCCCGGGGAGAGGGAATCTGCATCCCGGGGAGAGGGAATCTGCATCCCGGGGAGAGGGAATCTGCATCCCGGGGAGAGGGAATCTGCATCCCCGGGGAGAGGGAATCTGCATCCCGGGGAGAGGGAATCTGCATCCCGGGGAGAGGGAATCTGCATCCCGGGAGTGAGGGAATCTGCATCCCCGGGGAGAGGGAATCTGCATCCCGGGGAGAGGGAATCTGCATCCCCGGGGAGAGGGAATCTGCATCCCGGGGAGAGGGAATCTGCATCCCCGGGGGAGAGGGAATCTGCATCCCCGGGGGAGAGGGAATCTGCATCCCGGGGTGAGGGAATCTGCATCCCGGGGAGAGGGAATCTGCATCCCCGGGGGAGAGGGAATCTGCATCCCGGGGGTGAGAGAATCTGCATCCCGGGGGAGAGGGAATCTGCATCCCGGGGAGAGGGAATCTGCATCCCGGGGAGAGGGAATCTGCATCCCCGGGGGAGAGGGAATCTGCATCCCCGGGGGAGAGGGAATCTGCATCCCGGGGTGAGGGAATCTGCATCCCGGGGAGAGGGAATCTGCATCCCGGGGTGAGGGAATCTGCACCCCGGGGCGACGGAATCTGCATCCCTGGGATGATCCCTGCGGGATGCTGTCCCTGACGCGGCTCCGCCCCAGCCTGGCCGGGGTGTCCCGCAGCACCACCGTGCTGGTGGCCTACCTGATGACGGTGACAGAGCTGGGCTGGCAGAGCTGCCTGGCCGCCACCCGCGCCGTGCGCTCCTACGCCAGCCCCAACCCCGGCTTCCAGCAGCAGCTGCGGGAGTACGAGAGCACCCTGCTCCGGGAGGTAAGGTGCCCTCAGAGATGCGGTTTTGGGAAGGGTTTTCAAGCAGGCCGAGAGCTCCTCGGCATGCAGCCGGCTGTGTGCCCCAGCTGGGTTTTGGGAATGTCATTCATCACCTGGGGGTTTGGGGGCTTGAGTGCAAAAAAAAGCAAAAAAAAAGGGAAATTTTAAAAAAGAAGTGATTCGATATTATGTGAGTGTGCTTTAAAAAGTGCTTAAAACTCCCTAAACTTGAAAAGCCCAAACTTGTTTTCTCGAGTTAGGACACGGTGGGAGGGATGGGAGAGCAGTTTGTCCCTTGGGAACCTCCGGAAGGAGCTGGGCCGGTTCCCGGGAATGCAGCGCCGAGAGGGGGAGTGCAGAGGGAGGAAGGCTCTGCTGAGGAGCTGCGGGATGTCTGAGCACGCTGGGATCTGCCAGGGCTCCCTCTGCCCTGCCCAGGAGCGAGGGTGGGTGGAGAAATCTCCTTTTTCCTCCCCAAAACCAGGTGGAGCAGCAGATTTTGGGGGGAGCAGGAGCTCGGGCTGGGTGGGTTCCCATCCCGTGCAGGGGAGGGGGGATGGAGCAGAGCCGAGCTGGATTCCAGCAGCTGGGAGAGCACTTAGTGCAGAGATCAGAGCTGCACTTTTGACCTGGGAAGCCTTCGAAAGCAGAGGGAAAGGCCTCAAAAGGTCAAGGGGAAAGACCTTAAAAAAAGCAAAGAGAAAAGCTTGGCAAAGCAAAGAGAAAAGCTTGGAAAAGCAAAGAGAAAAGCCTGGAAAAGCAAAGAGAAGAGCCTGGAAAAGCACAGCTCCCACCTGGCTCTCCAGCTGCCTCCAGCCTCCCACTCTGCTCCTTCACCCATCCCTGCGGTCCCAAACTCCCCGTGGGACACAGAGCCAGGACAGGGGAACCCTGGGCAGGGGATGTCACAGCTGATGTCACCCCTGAACTCGGTGCCACCCCCGAGGCAGAGCCCCCCCGTGCACTGCAGCGTGGTGCGACGGCCCCGGGGCACACAGAACCTCGGGCTGTTCCCAACCCTCGCAGGGCATCGCAGGGAGCAGGGACAGCGAGTGACAGCAGCCCCAAGGCCAGCCCCGAGCTCCCTTCCCCGGGGAGCTGTCACACGAGGGGTGTGGCTCTGCCCCGTTATCACCAGCTCGCAGCTGGAAAAGGCTCCGAGGGATTACAAAACACCCGAGGTGCCGGAGATTCCCTGCGGGGCTTCCCCCTGGCCGGGCCGGCTGTCCCCAGCCCTTCCCACGGCCCGGCACAGACCCTGCTGTGCCCTCCCTCCACCCCAAAATCCATCCTGGGCTCCACGGACACCACCATCCCCTGCCTGTCCCATTCGAGGCTGCTTTCCCATCGCCTCACAGCTCTGCCAGGGGCTTTGCAAGCCTTTCCCTGAAACAGCCAAGGCACGGCCAAGGGTGGAGGCCCTTGGATGTGTTTCCCTGCCCTGTGGGATTTAGCAAGAGCTGCCTTTTCCTAGAAACTCCCACCCGTGTTCCCCGTGATGTCAGCGCTGGGCTGGGAACGGCCCTCGTGGGTGGAAAGCCTCAATCCTCGGTGCTTGAAACCTGTGAGGAGCAGGCTGGACCTTTGGGGACCTCCTGGGGACCTCCTGGGGCTGTGGTGCCTCAGTTTCCCTCATCTCCGGGGGCTCAGCTGGGAGGAGGGAATGGGGAAGATGCTCCAGCCTCGGTGCTGGAGCGTGCAGCTGCGGTTTCGGGCTGGCAAACGGGGCTGGAGGGATAAAGAAGGAAGGAAGGGACCCAGAGCAGCAGCAGCAGCAGCAGCAGGGCGGTGGGGAAGGTTAGAAAAGGAAGTCAGTGGGCACAGATGGGCATTCTGCTGAGAGACCTGCCCCCCGTGGGGCTGGCACACCAGGGCCAGGCTGCCTTTGTCCCCCTGCTGCCGTCCCAGATGGGCTGGGTGAGGAGGAGGAGGAGGGGGGCAGTGGGTTGGTGGTCAGCCCTGGAGGAAATGGGCTGGAACCACTTCTTGCTCTGGCTTTAAGGGGAAATGCCTGGCAGCTTCCCCCACCTCCCACCCGCTCCTTCCCTCCCCCCTGGGCGGTGGGAGGCAGCTCCCAGCCTGGGTGGGGGGTGCTGAGCCTTGCCGGGGGCCACGCAGCTCTTCCCACGGAGCTTCATCCCTCTGGATGCTTTGCACGGAAGGGATGTTCCCCCCCATGAGCTCCTGACCCCAAATCCTGTCCCAAACCCTTTGGGTCTCACTTCCCAGGGGCTGTTTTCTGGCAAGGAACCCAGGTCTGGCTCTGGGACCTCCCTGCTTGCAGGTGGCACTTGTGTAACAGTCCCCGCTGTCCCAGGGAGTGGATTTGGGAAATGCAGACATTCCCAGTGGAAATCCCCCCTGCCTGAGCGGATTTTCCGTGGCTGCAGGACAGGGAGATACCACCAGGGTCATTCCAAAGGGTTTTTTTTTCCCCTTGTGGCTCATCCAGTGCTGGCAGGACAGTGCTGAGCTGCCAATCCCAAACCTTTTCTGGGAACTCGGTGGCTCCTGCCCATTCAGGAGCCCAAATCCACAGCGAGGGCACCTCAGCCTGGGGGTGCCAAGGCTGGGCAGCTCCCCCTGGATCCCCTGGGTGCCCCATCCCAGCCCTGTCCCCGTGCTGCCCCACCCCAGGGCTCCAATGCTCGCTCCCTCCCCGCACCCTTGGCACCCACAGGTGCTCTCCATCCTTTCCTCCAGCTGTTTGCTGTTCCTGGGGGTGCTCCTACCACTCATCCCAGCAATTCCTTGTGGGAGCAGCTGGTTCCCAGCTCCTCAGGGGGGTGGCAGAATCCCAGCAGAAGCAGGGATGGTGAATCCCAGCAGAGCAGGGATGGTGAATCCCAGCAGAGCAGGGATGGTGAATTCCAGCAGGGCAGGGATGGTGAATCCCAGCAGGGCAGGGATGGTGAATCCCAGCAGGGTTGGGATGGTGAATCCCAGCAGAGCAGGGATGGTGAATCCCAGCAGGGTTGGGATGGTGAATCCCAGCAGAGCAGGGATGGTGAATCCCAGCAGAGCAGGGATGGTGAATCCCAGCAGAGCAGGGATGGTGAATCCCAGCAGAGCAGGGATGGTGAATCCCAGCAGGGTTGGGATGGTGAATCCCAGCAGGGTTGGGATGGTGAATCCCAGCAGAGCAGGGATGGTGAATCCCAGCAGAGCAGGGATGGTGAATCCCAGCAGAGCAGGGATGGTGAATCCCAGCAGGGTTGGGATGGTGAATCCCAGCAGGGCAGGGATGGTGAATCCCAGCAGAGTTTGGATGGTGAATCCCAGCAGGGCAGGGATGGTGAATCCCAGCAGGGCAGGGATGGTGAATCCCAGCAGAGCAGGGATGGTGAATCCCAGCAGGGCAGGGATGGTGAATCCCAGCAGGGCAGGGATGGTGAATCCCAGCAGGGCAGGGATGGTGAATCCCAGCAGGGCAGGGATGGTGAATCCCAGCAGGGTTGGGATGGTGAATCCCAGCAGGGTGAGGATGGTGAATCCCAGCAGAGTTTGGATGGTGAATCCCAGCAGGGTTGGGATGGTGAATCCCAGCAGGGTTGGGATGGTGAATCCCAGCAGGGTTGGGATGGTGAATCCCAGCAGGGTTGGGATGGTGAATCCCAGCAGAGTTTGGATGGTGAATCCCAGCAGAGTTTGGATGGTGAATCCCAGCAGAGTTTGGATGGTGAATCCCAGCAGGGCAGGGATGGTGAATCCCAGCAGGGTTGGGATGGTGAATCCCAGCAGGGTTGGGATGGTGAATCCCAGCAGAGCAGGGATGGTGAATCCCAGCAGAGCAGGGATGGTGAATCCCAGCAGAGCAGGGATGGTGAATCCCAGCAGGGTTGGGATGGTGAATCCCAGCAGGGTTGGGATGGTGAATCCCAGCAGGGTTGGGATGGTGAATCCCAGCAGAGTTTGGATGGTGAATCCCAGCAGAGTTTGGATGGTGAATCCCAGCAGGGCAGGGATGGTGAATCCCAGCAGGGCAGGGATGGTGAATCCCAGCAGGGCAGGGATGGTGAATCCCAGCAGAGTTTGGATGGTGAATCCCAGCAGGGCAGGGATGGTGAATCCCAGCAGGGTTGGGATGGTGAATCCCAGCAGGGTTGGGATGGTGAATCCCAGCAGAGCCAGGATGGTGAATCCCAGCAGGGTTGGGATGGTGAATCCCAGCAGGGCAGGGATGGTGAATCCCAGCAGGGCAGGGATGGTGAATCCCAGCAGGGTTTGGATGGTGAATCCCAGCAGGGCAGGGATGGTGAATCCCAGCAGAGTTTGGATGGTGAATCCCAGCAGAGTTTGGATGGTGAATCCCAGCAGGGCAGGGATGGTGAATCCCAGCAGGGCAGGGATGGTGAATCCCAGCAGGGCAGGGATGGTGAATCCCAGCAGGGTTGGGATGGTGAATCCCAGCAGGGCAGGGATGGTGAATCCCAGCAGAGTTTGGATGGTGAATCCCAGCAGGGCAGGGATGGTGAATCCCAGCAGGGTTGGGATGGTGAATCCCAGCAGGGTTGGGATGGTGAATCCCAGCAGGGTTGGGATGGTGAATCCCAGCAGAGCCAGGATGGTGAATCCCAGCAGGGTTGGGATGGTGAATCCCAGCAGGGCAGGGATGGTGAATCCCAGCAGGGTTGGGATGGTGAATCCCAGCAGGGCAGGGATGGTGAATCCCAGCAGGGTTTGGATGGTGAATCCCAGCAGGGCAGGGATGGTGAATCCCAGCAGGGCAGGGATGGTGAATCCCAGCAGGGCAGGGATGGTGAATCCCAGCAGAGCAGGGATGGTGAATCCCAGCAGGGCAGGGATGGTGAATCCCAGCAGAGTTTGGAAGGTGAATCCCAGCAGGGTTGGGATGGTGAATCCCAGCAGGGTTGGGATGGTGAATCCCAGCAGAGCAGGGATGGTGAATCCCAGCAGGGCAGGGATGGTGAATCCCAGCAGGGTTGGGATGGTGAATCCCAGCAGAGCAGGGATGGTGAATCCCAGCAGAGCTGCCCCTCCTGCCCAGGCTGCTCCGTGCTGCCGTCTGGGGCTGTCTGGCTGTTTCCTCAGCCCTGCACTAACTGGAAGAGTTTCTCTGGATCACCTCTTGCTTCCAGGCTGCCAGCTGGCCCCTGGCCACGCTCCTGCCTGCAGAATAATCGGGATAAATGGGATGAGAGGTTCCCAGTGGTGACCAAGGTGCTCTGACAACAATCCTGCCTCACCTTTCAAGGACCAACCCGGCCATGCTGCTTGTGGGGGAAAAAAATCGCTTTGGGAAGCATTCCTTACGGGAATCCAGGCACAGGAGGAACAGCAGCAGCCTCTTGGCAAGGAGGAATAAATAAATCTGCTGTCCCAGCTGCAGCCAGTGTGGGAAGCTGAGGGTGCTGCCAGCTCTGGGGATGTGGGCAAATCTAGAAAATCTAGAAAATCATCTAGCAGCTGTAACAGGCTGAGGATGCACCAGCCAGTGTATTTTTTTTTAGCCTAACCCATTACGCAGCATATAAACTATTAAAAGTCGTCTTTTAATCCTTTAAATGAAGTTTCTCCAAACTGGGATGGGGGGATCCACTGGATCTGTGGGGTGTGCTGAGTGTCAGCTCCTGTGGCATTGGGACCTTCCTGCGTGCTGGGTGTGCCTGGGGACCCCCTGGCCTTGCCGAGGATGGGCAGGAATTGCTTTGCTCGCTGCTTTCCGCTGTCGCAGCCCTGCTCTCCCCCTCTCTCTCTCTCTCCGGGGTCTCTCAGCTTTCCAGGTCGCCCTGACAACCTCTTGTGGCTTTTCCCTGGCAGTACCGCGCCTGGATCCGCCGGGATTACGGCAGGAACCCCTTCCAGGACCAGGAGGAGCTGCAGCGCTTGCTGAGCCCGCAGCAGCAGCCGGGGAGCAGGGATTGCTCCTGGCTCGGCTCCCCGGCTCCCACCTGCCCTCCTCCCTGCCAGGCAGGTGGCAGCAGATGGATGAACAGATAAGCAGCCGGCTGCTCCCGGGAAGGTTTTGGCCCCGGGGCTTGGAAAACTCCCGTTTTCCCTTTGCCAAGCAGCTCCAGGGATTCGTGTTTAGGGCAGAAATCCACCGGCTCCAGCGTGGGCTCTGGGATTGGAGCAGGGGGACAGGACACGGAGCCCCTGCCAGCTGTCACCTCCAGGGGAGGGGTGGCAGCGTCCTGCTCTGTCCCATTCCCCCGTTCCCAATGGATTACAGCCACTTTTCCATCCTTTGTTCTTCTGCCAGGGAGGAGCCTCTGCTCCACCCCGGGGGTGATTCCAAATCCTGCTCCTCCTCCTCCTCCTCACCTTCCTCCCCAGCCCCTCCCTGAGCTCCCCGTGTTCCCTCTCACGGCCCCACTCTCACCCCATGGAGCAGCAGCCCCTCAGCAGCCAAACCACTGTCCTGTCCCCGTTCCCAGTGGGATTTCTCTGGGAGGTTTTTGGGGAGCTCCTCACGCCTTCCCTGCTGAGCCCCACCTGAGAGGCCTTTGCCCTGCTCACCTCCTGGCTTTCCTCCATTTCCTGCTCTGTCCCAATCCCCCGTTCCCAATGGATCACAGCCACTTTTCCCCCCTCAGGGCAGCAGCCAGCCCTGTCCCTGTCTCCTCATCTGGGCTGGCAGGGCACGGGGAAGGTGCTGCAGGCCTTGGGAATCCAAGGTGGGATGAGATGGAGAGAGGAGAGGCCGCCTTGTGCCCCGCTCCCCTGAGGAAGGAGGGATGGGTCCCGGGATGTGGGGGAGCTGCTGAGCCTTGCCTGGCCCCCAGAGGGATGGGGAGAGGGGCTGCAGGTGTTTTGGGGCTGTGCATGGAGTTTCCCAGTCCAGCCTGTCCTTGGCTGGTGAATATTTGGCATTTTCCTGATCCCAGCCCCAGGGAGGGGGGAAATCCAGTGATGCCAGAGGCTGCCTGCCCCACTGCCTGCCCCATCCCTGCAGCCACAGCGGGTCTGGGTTTGTCCTGAGCCCCATCTGAATGTCCCTGCTTGCCAAAGGAGCCAAAGGCTTGGTTGGATTCACTCAACCCATGGACCAATTTAACTCCATCCCTCACCCAAAGCCTTTTTAATACCTAAACCCCATGGCCACATCCAGTTTTTCATCCCAAACTCAGATTGGGCTTTTCCAGAGCTTTCTTTGGCAGGAATCCCCCCCGCCTCCCTTACAAGGAGGGTCCCATCCCATGGATTCAGCCCCTCAACCCTTCCGTGCCATCTCAGCCTTTCACTATAAAACACCCTGGTTGTCCACTCAAAAACGTCTGCTCCACAATTCCTTCTCAGAAAAAAAGGGATCCAAACCATTTCTAGGAATGCTCTTGATGAAGATTTCTGGGTACTCATGGTGTGACAGCACCAGGGGTGGCTCGCCCAGCTCCTAATGAAGAAGAGAGTGATTAAAATCATGAGGGTGCCTGGACTTGATCTGTGGTGAGAAGACAGAGATGGACTGAAATGACCACCCTGCTTCCCATTTTCTTGGTGAGAACCATCAGCAAAATGAAAAGTTTGAAATATTCAGTGTTTAGCCATGATGTATAGAATCCCAGGGGAAAAAAAAATTAAAAATGGGTGTTTTTCCTATTTTTTTTTTTAGATGGAGAAAAGGATCCCTGTGGCTGTTGTTCCACGTGGGAGCAATGGGAAAGCAATTAATGGGATGGAGGCTGGTGAAGGAGGGGGCTGAGCAAATGGGATCAGTGTTGGGTTTCAAGCCTCTGTCTTCGTTTTAGGAAGCAGAAAAAAATGGAACTGGCAGGCAGGAGGAGAAAAGAGAAGAAAGTGGGAGTTCATAGGAAGTCATTGGAGATGGGTGATAAGCAGAGATTGGATCTGCAGCAGCAGGGGTGATAAAGCCCAGAGCCCGGGTGGCCCTGCCCCTCCTGGCCCCATCCCTGGCTTCAAACATTCCCCAGGGAGCCAGAGCACAGAGCAAAACCTGGGAAAACCCCCCAGATCTGGGGAACCACAGGGAATGCTTCACCAGAGCAGCAGCACCCTCCAGGCCTGACATCAAAAAGCTCCTCCCAACCCAAATTTCCCTGGATTTGAGGGGTATCCCGGGTGAATAAATCCATTTTTTTTCCACTCTGGCCTTCATCAGCAGGACCTGAGGTGGCTTTTAGGAGTTCTGGGAGCTGGGAGGCAAAGCCTGCCCAGGTAAAACTGGGCTGATTGCCACTTTTTGGACGCTGCCAAGAGCACCTCGGGCTTGGCTGCTGGGCTCTGCTGTCCCACATCAGCCTTTCCAAATGCCTCTGGCACGGGGAAAATTCTCCTGAATCGTGGCTGAGCTTCCCAGGGTGCTGCTGGCACCTGGAAATTGCTCCCAAAACATTCCTGGCCCTGCTGGCGTGCTCATCTTCCCTTCCCAGCAGCAGGCAGGGCTGGGGAGGGCATCTCCCAGCCTGGTTTAAGTGCCCCAAACCCCGTTTTAATGGGGTTAATTGTTTATCCTCCTCACCCCAGGGAGTTTGGATTCACCTTTCCAGGCTGCCTGTGGGGCTGCAGAGCCGAAATGAAGCTGGGAATGATGAATTCCCCTCTCTGCATTGAAGTGAATCTCCAGGTCTTTGGTCTCCAGAGGGGATGGAGAGTTTGATCCTTCAAAATATCCCAAGTTTCCCAGAATTTTAACAAAATAAAAAGAGTTTTTTTTACAGGAGGGTCTCTACCTAGCAGGGGAAGGTGGCGATGCAAAGCCCCTGAAAAGCTTAAAATTGTATTTTTGGTGAAAAAAAAAAAGAAAATGAATCCTCCTGACTGTATCTGATTGCAGAAGATGTTTTTTGGCTCACCAAACCCCAAATCTCCTGGGGTGGGGTGTCCAATGAGGATCAGTGGGGTGTTTAAAAACAAGGAGCATCCCAGCAATGCTTTATTGGAAGTGGCAGGAGAGGTTGTGCACCTCAGAGCGTGGTTTTCATGAAACCATCTGTGCAGCTCCATGCACTCCCCGTTTCTCTGTAGTACCCACGTGGGAGTAATTATGGTTTTCTTCCAAGAAATGTGTGTGTAATCTGGTAATCCCAAAAAAAAACCCCCTCTGAAGTCAGGCTGCAGATGGTCCTTCAGGCTCTGGTGGCCCTGGCTGGGTTTGGCCGGGCTGGGGCACAGTCAGGACGCCAAACCCAGACTGGGAACAGTGGGAAGGGCTGGGGCAGGGAGGGAGGGGATGATCCAGGGCTGGGGCTGATCCAGAGAGGAACTGGGAACTGCCTGGGGATGGACTAAACTGGGACTGGGGATGGACTAAACTGGGGCTGGGGATGGACTAAACTGGGACTGGGGATGGAGTAAACTGGGGCTGGACTAAACTGGGGCTGGGGATGGACTAAACTGGGACTGGGGATGGACTAAACTGGGGCTGGGGATGGAGTAAACTGGGACTGGGGGTGGACTAAACTGGGACTGGGGATGGAATAAACTGGGGCTGGGGATGGACTAAACTGGGACTGGGAAAAGTGGCTTGGGAATAGGAATGGACTGGGCTGGAGCTGGGGACACTGGTCTGGGACTGGGAAGGCTGGTTTGGGACTGGGGATAGAATGATCTGGAATTGGAGAGTGACCAGTCTGGAACTGGGGAAACTGATCTGAGTCTGGGGAGGCTGATTTGGGTTTGGGGATAGAACGACCTTGGACAGGAGAGTGACCAGGCTGGGACTGGGGACACTGGTCTGAGTCTGGGGAGGCTGATTTGGGGCTGGGGATAGAATGACCTGGGACGGGACCTGGGAGAGTGACCAGTCTGGGTCTGGGGACACTGATCTGGGACTGGGGACACTGATCTGAGACTGGGAAGACTGGTCTGGGACTGGGGAGGTTTATTCGGGGATATACTGATCATGTGCTGGGGATGGATTGATCTGGGACTGGGGATGTTGGTTTGGGACTGGGATGGACTGATCTGGGACTGCTAACGGACCAGTGTGGGTCTGGGAAGGCTGCTCGGGGACTGGGGAAGCTGGGTTGGAGCTGGGGCTGGATTAATTTCGGACTGGGAACGGCGGGACCGAACCAGCTGGGCACAGAGCCGGGACAGGAGCGGGTTAGCCACGCCCCCTCCCCAGGCCACGCCCCCTCCCGCCCAGGCCCCGCCCCCTCCCGGTCAGCTGATTTCGGGGAAAACCGCGCTTTAAGAGAAACTGCGGCGCGCGCCCCGCCGCGACGCCTCTCATTGGTCGGCCCCGCACGGCCCCGCCTCCTCATTGGGTAGGGCCGGAGAGAGGAGGAGCCGGTTATTGGTGGAGCGCGGAGGGGGCGCGGCAGTGGGCGTGGCCTCATTATTCTCTGGAATATAAAATGAGCTGGGACACTCCGCGGGCGCGGCACCGGGAGCGGGACCGGCACGGGGACAGGTACCGGCATCCCCATCCCCCTGGGAGGGAAGGGACCGGCACGGGGGACAGGTACCGGCATCCCCATCCCCCTGGGAGGGCAGGGGACAGACACCGGCATCCCCCTGGGAGGGCAGGGACCGGCCGGGGGACAGATACCGGCATCGGCACCCCCCCTGGGAGGGCAGGAGGACAGATACCGGCATCGGCACCCCCTGGGAGGGAAGGGGGACAGATACCGGCACCGGCAGCCCCTGGGAGGGAAGGGGGACAGATACCGGCACCGGCAGCCCCTGGGAGGGCAGGAGGACAGATACCGGCATCCTCCTGGGAGGGAAGGGGGACAGATACCGGCATCCCCCTGGGAGAGCAGGGACCGGCCGGGGTACAGATACCGGCACCGGCACCCCCTGGGAGGGCAGGGGACAGATACCGGCACCGGCACCCCCTGGGAGGGCAGGGGACAGATACCGGCATCGGCACCCCCTGGGAGGGCAGGAGGACAGATACCGGCATCCCCCGTGGGAGGGCAGGGATCAGCCGGGGGACAAGTACCGGCACCGGCATCCCCATCCCCCTGGGAGGGCAGGAGGACAGATACCGGCATCCCCCTGGGAGGGCAGGGACCGGCCGGGGACAGATACCGGCACCGGCATCCCCCCTGGGAGGACCCCGGGAAAGCACCGGCAGCCAGCGGCGGAAAGGCAGGCAGGGGCAGGTCCCGACCCCGATCACCCGCACTCCCGCGGGCTGCGGAGAAGGGCAGCGAGTTTGCGGGATGGCAGGGGTGCGGGATGTCCCCATCCCGCTCCTCGTGGTCCCCCCCGCGCAGGGACCGAGCCCGGGACGGGCGGGTTGGAGCCGCGGGGTGGCCGTGCCGCCAGCCCGGTGCAGGGGGCTCCTTGATGTTGTCCCCTCTCGGGGAGGGAGATGGAGCTCCGGCCTCCGGCAGCGATGGGAAGAAGCTTTCTAGAAAACGGGGCTGATTGAGAAGTTTCTGCGGGATTTCTCAGCTTCTCCCCTTTTGGCATCACTCAGGTTGGGTGCTGGAGCCCCCAGGGAGGGAGTGGGTGTCCCCATTCCTCCAGGGATGAGCTGCTCCGTGTCCTTTGGGGCTGCCGGAGCTGTGCCCTCCGTGATGTTCTTCCCTAAAAAACCAGGGGCTGTGCTCTGAGCAGCCAGGGCAGGGGAGAAGGGATGGAATTTGGTGGCACTGAGCTGCTGGCAGCCCGTGGCAAAGCAGGCACCGCGGGCTCTCAGGCTGTGCTGGGAGCATCCTTGCTTTCACCCCAAAAATCTTCCAACGGGGCAGTAAATAACAAACAAATGGGGCAGAGGCAGTCCGGCAAAATGCAGAGCCCCCAAAAATGTCTGGAAAGTTGATTCTGGCAGGCCACCAGCTCCTGCCATGCCGTGGGGGTGACAGGCAGGGCTGAGCCTGGCACTTTGCTTCCACACTTTGCGTGTTCCTCATCCCTGTGAGGGTTTGGGATGCGGTTCGGAGCTGGCATCTGCTGCCCAAATCGTGCCGCTGCCCAAATCCCTGTGCCAAGGCCAGCCTGGGGCAGCTCTGGCACCCCAGCACGCCCTGCCCGGTGTCACTTGCTCAGGTGACAGCACAGCTGGGGGCTCGGATCCCCATCCAGCTGCTTCCTCTGTGCCTGATCCTGCAGCAGGGCAGGGATGAGCAGAGCTCTGAGTCAGCTGCTCCGGGCAGCGGAACTTTGGTACAGCTGGAGGAAGAATTTGTAGTAACTCAGAAGGAAACTGCCTTGATTTTTATTTTTTATTTTTTTTTTCATTTTAAAAGAAGCAGGGAGTGGGCTGGGAGGGATATTTTAATCCTTGAATTACAGAATTTGATTTTTTAAAATTATTTTTTTATTTTAGAAGAAGCAGGCAGTGGGCTGGAGGGGGGGATATTTTAATCCTTGAATTACAGAATTTGATTTTTATTTTTGTATTTTAGAAGAAGCAGGCAGTGGGCTGGGAGGGAAATTTTAATCTTTGAATTGCAGAATTTGATTTTTTAATTTTTTTTTATTTTAGAAGAAGCTGGGAGGGCATATTTTAATCCTTGAATTACAGAATTTGATTTTTTTATTTTTTTATTTTAGAAGAAGCAGGCAGTGGGCTGGGGGGATATTTTAATCTTTGAATTGCAGAATTTGATTTTTTTATTTTTTTATTTTTTTATTTTTTTTATTTTTTTATTTTTTTATTTTAGAAGAAGCAGGGAGTGGGCCGGAGGGGGGTATTTTAATCCTTGAATTACAGAATTTGATTTTTAATTTTTTTTTTTATTTTAGAAGAAGCAGGCAGTGGGTGGGGGGGGATATGTTAATCCTTGAATTACAGAATTTGATTTTTTAATTTTTTTTTATTTTAGGAGAAGCAGGCAGTGGGCTGGGGGTGGGGGCGGAAAACTTTAATCCTTAAATTTCAGAATCGTGGCATTACAGAGCTGTAGGATCCCAGAAGGCTTTGGCTTGGGAGGCACCACAAAGCTCCTCTCATTCCACGGGCAGACTCCATGAGGAGCTTCCAAAAGCTCCAGCCGGTGGCACTGCCAGCCGAGCAGGGGCACAAACCCCCCCAGCCCCTGCTCCAAGCTGTGCCGGGATGAACCGGGAGAGCTGAGCGGGCTGGATCCCCGTGTCCCCGCAGGATGTGTGACCGGAACGGCGGCCGCCGCCTGCGGCAGTGGCTGATCGAGCAGATCGACAGCGAGCTCTACCCCGGCCTCATCTGGGAGAACGAGGAGAAATCCATGTTCCGCATCCCCTGGAAGCACGCCGGCAAGCAGGACTACAACCAGGAGGTGGACGCTTCTATTTTCAAGGTAGGCGCAGCTGGTTGGTGCCTTTTCTCGGTGCTGTGTCCCTTGGCCACGCTGGCTCTGGGTTCTACATCTTTAACCCTTGCAGGAGATGCTGCGGTTGGTCTCCCAGGCTTTTTTTTTGCTTTTTTTTTTGGATGATTTATTCCTTTTTATCAAAAGTTAAGACCAGTTTTAGGTTTGTTTTCAGCACATTTGAATCCAGGTATTTTTTTCTTTTTTTTTTTCTTTTTTTTTTTTTTTTTTCTTTTTTTTTGGATGATTTATTCCTTTTTATCAAAAGTTAGGACCAGCTTTAGGTTTGTTTTCAGCACACTTGAATCCAGTTTGGTTTTTTTTTTCTTTTTTTTTTGGGTGATTTATTCCTTTTTATCAAAAGTTAGGACCAGCTTTAGGTTTGTTTTCAGCATGTTTGAATCCAGGTATGTTTTTTTGTTTGGTTGGTTTTCTTTTTTTTTTTTTTTTTTATGATTTATTCCTTTTTATCAAAAGTTAAGACCGGTTTTAGGTTTGTTTTCAGCATGTTTGAATCCAGATGTGTGATAGTTTTATTATTTACTATATTTTATGTGATGAGGAGAATATAAAGAGCAAAACAGGTTTATTTTTTAAAATTACAAAGATAGTTTATTTATATAGACTGAAAGGATAAAATTAAGAAAAAAGGAAAGAAAAAAAAAACCACATGAAACTTTTAAAACAATTGCTTTTTTAAGTGTATATTTTTTTATGGTTTAAAGGAATAATTTAGTTTAGTCTTTATGTTACTGGAAATGTATGACATGAGAAGCAGCTTTTGACCCTCTCCAAACTTCTCATCAGCTTCTCTTGATAAAACACTGGATTTACATTAAAAAAAAACAACTAAAAAGACTTTGCAGATGGGAAGGAAGGATTTCACTGAAGGGGGGGTGGTTTCCAGTTTGAGAAAAAATGGAAAAATTCCATCCTGAAGCAAAAAGGTCAGGCCTTCCCCAGGAATTCCCTTCCCTCTGACCCCATTTCCAAGTACCTGCACTGGTGAAGGAGATTAATTTCAGTAACAGCTGGTTTGGGAGCTCTGAGTTGTGAGGGTAGCCTTGAACTCAGCCCTCTGAAAACACAGAAACATCTACAAAAGAAATCAATGTGTATATTTAAAAATACAAAGTATTTTTCATTCTGCCTTCAGTGGTAAAACGTGTTCTCCTACCAGAAGCATAAATTATGTTCTGATCTTAGAGAGACCAGTTTATTTATTTATTTATTTATTTATTTATTTATTAAAAATAAATAAATTAGTAAAAATAAATTAAATAATAAATAAATTAATAAAAATAAAATAATAATAAATAAATAATAATAAAAATAAATTATTAATAATAAAGAAAAGCTCCTCAGGAGCTGGAAAAAATTTTGCTTTTTTAACTGAGCAGCGATTCCTCGCGCTCCCAGCAGGTGCAGGAGTGAACCCACACGTGATGACTTTGACCTCTGCTTTTTGGCAAACCTGGCTTTTAAAAGGCTTTTGTTGCATTTCTGGGGCAGGCAGTGCTGCTCTGCAGCCCCAAACCCACCCCCCAGGTGTGGTGGTGGCTGAGCAGGTGGCCGCAGTCTAGGAGCGAAACAGCAAAACCCCCAAGAGATGCTTGAGAGGCTGCAAGATGCAAAAAAATGCTCTCTTCCTCCCTGAGAGGCTCTGTAGAGCTCACAGGGAAGGTTTTCTTAGGGTTTTTCTCTTTTTCTCTCTTTGCTTCAGGCCTGGGCTGTTTTCAAAGGCAAGTTCAAGGAGGGCGACAAAGCCGAGCCGGCCACGTGGAAGACGCGGCTGCGCTGCGCCCTCAACAAGAGCCCTGACTTTGAGGAGGTGACAGACAGGTCCCAGCTGGACATCTCCGAGCCCTACAAGGTCTACAGGATCGTGCCAGAGGAGGAGCAGAAGTGTGAGTTCCCCAGGAAAGGGCTGAGCCCTGCTGCGGGTCCGTCCTGTGAGCACGGCCCTGCACCTGGGCAGGGCTCCCTGGGCTGGCCCTGCTCTGTGCTCTGGCTCTCTGCTTGTCCTGCTCTGCAGGTGTCCCCCTGGGGGGACAGGGAAGGCAGGAGACAGGCCAGGCTTGGGGTTTTTTAACCCTTTAAACCCCTTAAACTCTGAGCCTCGTGGGAGCTCCCATCCCCTAAGGATGTTGGAGGGGCAAATTCCACCTGCCCCGCCTGGGGGAGGGACAGGAACCTCAATCCTTTTTTCCTCCCAGCTCCCAGAACTCCTAAAGCCACCTCAGGTCCTGCTGATGGAGGCCAGAGTGGAAAAATGGATTTATTCACCCAGAATACCCCTCAAATCCAGGGAAATTTGGGTTGGGAGGAGCTTTTTGATGTCAGGCCTGGAGGGTGCTGCTGCTCCGGGGAAGCATTCCCTGTGGTTCCCCAGATCTGGGGGGTTTCCCCAGGTTTTGCTCTGTGCTCTGGCTCTTTGCTTGTCCTGCTCTGCAGGTGTCCCCTTGGGGTGACAGGGAAGGGAGGAGAAAGGCCAGGCTTGGGGGTTTTTTTAACCCTTTAAACCCCTTAAACTCCGAGCCTCGTGGGAGCTCCCATCCCCTAAGGAAGTTTTAGGGGCAAATTCCACCTGCCCTGCCTGGGGGAGGGACAGGAGCCTCAACCCTTTTTTTCCTCCCAACCCCTGCCCTGTGAGGATGGTGGGGAGCTCAATAAATCCTTTTTTCTTGCTGGAGGAGCAATAATTTTGCAGAGATCTGCTCTGATGTCTGGTGTGACTCAGGTCACACTAACTATAACTCTACGTGTGGTTAGGGGAACCTGTGTGCTTTGTCATTTATTTTTTTAAGTTAAAAACTTGCAAAAAAATTAATGGTTTTGCAGGCAGGAAATCTGCCTTTAGCATCTCTGTCCCCTCCAGAGCCACACAGTGCCACTATGCAAATGGCACTGCAGGTTCCCACCAGCAGCACCACGGCACTGGGGGGGCTGGTGGAAAAAGGAGAAGCAGCAGCCTCAGTCTCTGGGGTGCTCAAAAAAAAAACAACCCCAGACCCTCTCCTCTGCTCCAGCTCTGTCTCTGCCACCAGCCAGGCTTTTGATTTTTCTTGCTGCTGCTCCCTGTGCAAGGGGGAAATAAATAAAGTGATTTTTGGCCCTAAAAAGCAGCTCTGGAAGGGCTGTGAGCCTCTCCAAGGTGCTGTTACGTGGCTCTGCTGTGGTTCTAGGTTTTGTAACTTTCACAAAGTTTCTAAAACCCTTGGAGATGCCTGGCCAGCGTGGGTGTTCTCACTGCCCCTCACCTCTCCTTGCAGGCAAGGCAGGGATTGCCAGCGGGAGCAGCCTGGGCGAGGTCACAGAGATGGACTGCAGCTCCTCGGCCATCGACGACCTCATCAAAGAGGTGAGGGGGCCTGCCTGCAGGGGCAGGGCTTGGCTCCAGCTGTCTGGGAAGGCACTGCATCCCCAAAATTCCCCAGCTGCATCTGCAGCTGGTTCAGGTGAGCAGGACACGGCTCTGCTGTTGGCTCCTGCTTTCCATCAGCATCCAAGCCGAGAGAGACCTCCACTGGGGATGGAGTCACAGCTCTGTGCCCCCTCTCTGCCCTCTCACACCTGGCTGCTCACCCTCAGTAGCTCCTGAGGGTTTTATTCAAATGCACAACCTGGGCAATGCCAGCCTTGATCCTTCCAAACCCCCCAAAAATTGGTTGGCATTGCTGTTTGGACCCTCCCTGAGCGCTTCAAGTGCCTTGCTGGAGGCATCAAACCTGCTCTGACCCCTGTCTGCTGTCCCCCAGCCCTCCTGTGTGGATGAGTACCTGGGGATCATCAAGAGGAGCCCCTCACCCCCCCAGGAGACCTGCAGGAACCCCCCAATACCCGACTGGTGGGTGCAGCAGCCCAGCCCTGGTAAGTAGCCAGCAGCTTGGGTGGTATTTGGGAGGTTTTTGGGGGGCAGGAACAATCTTCCAGTGTGGGGATATGGAATGGGGAGCAGTTTATTTTGTCTTCCTAATTAAAAATGTTTGAAGTGCTCGTTAAGAAATCCAGCTGGGAGCTTTTGCTGGCATTTCCCATGTGGGAGCTGGGAAACCTGGGGCAGAAAATGAGGGGGCTGGTGGGAGGAATGGGAGGATTGGGATTTGGGAGCTGGGAGTGCAGGCTCAGCTTGGCTTTCTGTGCCCACAGCACTGCCCCTGATGAATGGATACTCCAGCTACGAGCAGTACCACTCAGGTAAGGCACCTCACCTGGCCAGCAGCTGCCCCTCTCTGTTTGAGGTGGCTCTGGCTCTGTCCCCCACCTTGAGGGAGGCTTTGCTTTGGGTTGAGGAGGTGCTGCACCCTCCTGAGTATCCACATTTCCACTCTGGGATGAATCCTGCCTGGGGGCATGGGGGCAGAGAGCAGTTGGATGCTGGGATCAGCCAGCCTTAGGAACGGGGAGGGGGATCTGCCCATGGCAGGGGGGAGTGTGGAGCAAAGGCAGGAGGAAGAGCTCCAATACATTTCATGGCCATAAACTAAACCACCAGAAGTTCCATCTCAAACTTCCCATGGAGGTTGTCAGAGCGTTGGAACAGCTGCCCAGGGAGATGTGGAATTTCCCTCTCTGGAGATGTTCCAGCCCCACCTGGGTTTGTCCCTGTGTCACCCCTGCCTGGGCAGGGGGCTTGGACCAGGGGATCTCCAGAGGTCCCTTCCAACCCCAACCATTCCATGATCCTCTAATCCTGGGAGTTCCGACTTGCTGGTCACCCCTGGACCAGGCTGGGGGGGGATATCCCTCCACCAAGACAGAGCCACTCCCAGGAGATTTGGGATTTGGGCGTGGCAGCGAGGAGCAGCTTCGCCCTTCCCTGACCAGGCGTGCCCGTCCATCTCCTCCCAGGTTATTCCCAGATGGTGATCAGCTTCTACTACAGCGGGAGGCTGGTGGGCCACGTCAGCACCTCGTGCTCTGAGGGCTGCAGGATCTCCCTGGGGCAGCCCTCGGGCCACGGGGAGAAGCTCTACGCCCCCGACGCCCTGGAGCACGTCCGGTTCCCCTCGGCCGACGCCATCCAGAACGAGCGGCAGAAGCAGATCACCAGGAAGCTCTTTGGGCACCTGGAGAGGGGAGTCCTCCTGCACAGCAACAAGCAGGGCATCTTCATCAAGAGGCTGTGCCAGGGCAGGGTCTTCTGGAGTGGCAACACCGTGGCCTACAAGGACAGGCCCAACAAGCTGGAGCGGGATGACGTGGTGAAGATCTTCGACACCAACTTGTTCTTCCAAGGTTTGTAGGAGCCTCCTGCTTCTTGGTGTTCTGCTCTTTCCTGGGGGAGATAAATCCCCTGCGTTGGGTTGGTTGAAGATGATCAGCCAGCAGATGTGGTGAACAACCCTGGGCTGGCAGCAGTTTGGGGTTGGGGAGCCTTCAGGAGGGTGGAGGAGGGGATGGGATAACAGGGATAGAGTCCCTAAGACTCTGGCCAGAAACTCCCTGCAAAAGCTGAGGCAGTTCTGGGATCCCAAAGCCTTGGGACAATGCACAAAAAGGGCTTCTGGAGCTTGAACCCAGTGTCAGACCCCCTTGGGCCCTGTGCTGGGGTTGAAAGGGTGGAGCCCTTTCTCCTTGCACCACTTTGAAGCCATCACTGCTGGGTTCCCAAGTGCTCTGGATGAGCAGGTGACACTACCACACCTAGGAAGGAATAATGTGGTGTTTTGGTTCCCGTGGCAAATTCCAAAGCTGGAGGCTTTGCCAGAGCCCACAGCTTCCTTGGGGGCTGTTTGATCCCAGGGCTGTGTAACAAAGGCTGGCAGCCTCTGGAAGGCAAATTCCAAGTTTCCCTCTGTCCTTGCAGACCTGCAGCAGTACTACAACAACCAGGGCCGCTTCCCAGACAGCAGGGTCATGCTGTGCTTCGGGGAGGAGTTCCCAGATGCAGTGCCACTGAGGTGTAAACTCATCCTTGTCCAGGTACGGCACAAAAAGGGACCCAGGCAGGGTGGGAATTCAGCCAGCAGAGCTCCAGCCCCTGGAGCCATGGGGAATTTGGGTGCCTGGATTAGGGGTGGAAGTGTGGTGCTTTTCCACAGCCTCCTGAGAGGTGCTTGGGCTGCTGATTATCAAATCCCTGGAGCTGGGTTGGCAAATGAAGCTCCCTGATGGCACAAGTTTTGTGAGCTGCAGGGAAATCTTTCCTTTTCCTGCTGATCCTGTGTTGGCACTGGGATTTCTGCTTTTTTCCTGTGGGGAATGGGGAAGTAAATCCCTGGAGTGGTGGGTTTAGGGTCAGTCAGTGATGTGGCCAACAGCTGTTACTGGCAGCAGTGGGGTTGGGAAACCTTAAGAGGGTGAAGAGGGGATGGGATGTGGGGTCAGTCCTCATGGCTCTGGTCAGAGACTTCTCCTTGGAGAAGCTGCAGCAGTTCTAGGATTGAAAAGGCTCAGGGCAGGGGTTTCTGGAGCTTCTTGGGCCAACCAGGCTGTGGTAGCAGAGGCATGACAGCGAGGGCACAGGGAGGGTGTGGCATCCCCTTGAGCAAGCAGAGACCCACCAGGTCCGTGAAGTCCTGTGAGGGTTTTACAAGATCAGAGACTGGCCCTGTGCCTCCTGCACAGCTTTTGACCTTGTCACCTCTTGTTGTCTTGGGTGTCTGTCCCAGTGGATCACCCTGGATGTCCTTGCCCCTCAATATCCCTGCTGGCAGGAGCTCCTGGGGCTGCTCCTTTGTTCCTGCGGGTGCTTGTGGAGTCAGCCCTGCTGTCCTGGCAGGGCCTGCCCACCTGTGCTCTGCTGTGTGTCCCCCACCTCATCTCCACTGCATGGAGCAGCAGGAGATGTCCAAAGAGAACCCTCTTCTTCACTCAGGGCTCTCTTTGGATTTGTGTTTCTCTTCCATGCCCAAGTGGAGTGAAATTTGGAAACCGAGGCAGAGGTTCTATGTGTAAATATTAAATAGGAAAACTGAGGAATTCCTGACCTCTCTCCTTTGTCCCAGGTGGAGCAGCTGTACCTGAGGCAGGTGGTGGATGAGGCTGGGAAGAGCTGCAGCTCCAGCCCCATGCTGCCCATGGCTGAGGAGCCCCAGCACGAGCAGGGCTACCGGATCTTCCAGGACGTCTGCACGACGCGGCCGCTCTTCCGAGAGAGCCAGCAGATCGCAGTCTGAGCCCTGCTCCCCTCACAGCCTGCTGCTCTGGGCTCAGCCAGGCCCAGATTGGTCCCATGAGTGCCTAAAATCCCTTTTCTTTTTCTTTATTACTATTTTTCTTTATTACTATTTTTCTTTATTACTATTTTTCTTTATTACTATTTTTCTTTATTACTATTTTTCTTTATTTTTTTCTTTATTATTTTTTCTTTATTATTTTTCTTTATTTTTTATTATTATTTTTCTTTCTTTATATTTTTCTTTATATTTTTCTTTATATTTTTCTTTATATTTTTCTTTATTTTTTCTTTATTTTTTCTTTATATTTTTTCTTTATATTTTTTCTTTATATTTTTTCTTTATATTTTTTCTTCACTTTCCTTCACTTTCCTTCACTTTCCTTCACTTTCCTTCACTTTCCTTCACTTTCCTTCACTTTCCTTCACTTTCCTTCACTTTCCTTCATTTTAGTTTTCTTTATTTTTCTTTATTTTATTTTCTCTTGGAAAGTCGGGTTTTGTTCTTTGCTGTTTCCACTCCAGAGTCTGTATAAATCCAGTGGTGAAAATGTGAAAATTGCCCTGTTCTGAACAAATAGGTTGGATGGGATGTTCAGTGTTGATCCTGTAAACAGCTGATGGTAAAAGTGACTTTTCTAGTTCTATAGCTCATGGCTGGGGGACAAGGAAAGCATCCAAGCTGTGCAGGAAGGTCAGGGCTGGCTTTGCTTGGTGTTGCCTTTTGTTAATGGCCAGTCAAGCAGAACCAAAAATCAACAGCTGTAACCACCTGCCCCAACGACCTGCAGCTCAGACCTCGCTGAGAGCAGCAATCTGATAGGAGGTGACTCTTGGAAAAAGCCTTAGAAAGCTCAAATTTAGGAAAGTTATATCCAGGAATCAGCTTTCCCCCTTGGAAGAGTCCTGCTGATGGAAGGCAGTGTCTGCCTCCCAAAGAGAGCTCCTGAAATTCCTCTTTGTTTCTGCTGTGAGATTTATGTTTCTCTTTCATGCCAAAGTGGAGTGAATAGTCTGAAAACCGATGCAGAGATTCTATGTGTAAATATTGAACGGGAAAACTTTAGGAACCTTAATTTTTTCCTGACCAGAGCCAGAGTTTATATAAATATATCGAATTTTAATTTTTCGAGATTGAGGCGTAGTGTGAATAGCTTGGCTTCACCCTCCCAGACACACGTGTGGGGCTCTCCCAAGCGTGTCCAGGCAGCACCATCCATGTGTAAATCCTCGTTTTCACAGCCTCTGTGTGTGGCCCCAGCTCTGGGGAGCTGCTGGTGCCTCCCAAAGCAGGGCTGCACGTGTGTGCGTGCCACCAAAGCTGCCTATTTATTGTATGCCTGAGGTTTATTAATTTTGTTTTTGTCAAAATTTTATATCTCCCTGCAATTAAAGTGCTATATTTTGTATTTCTCTTGCAATGTGGTTTTTTGGGGGCAATGAGGGGGCTCTCAGAGCTGGTGGGGTGAATCTGGGAGCTCTGACTTGCCCCTAATTTGGTTTTACCTGTGGTGGGGTCTGTGTTAAGCTTTTGTCACCTCCTGCCTCTCCCAGAAATTCCTGGATTCATCTCCAGGCAAGGAAGAAATGGGTCAAAAATGCTGTCATGCAATGGAGGGAGGGAAATGGGATCACTGGGAGAACCTCCATTCCAGGGAGGAAGGAGGAAGATGTGTCCCTGCTCATCTGCCACAGCCCTGGGCTGGGTGTGCTGCTTCGAGGTCATGGGGTGGGGGCAGCTTTTTATGGTTGTGTCCAAAAAACTTCCTCTTTTCCTGTGGGAAATGGGAGCATTGCCCCACTGTCCTCTCGTGCTGTGATCCCAGCTGACAGCCAGGTGCCTCCCTCCTTCCCTGTTACCCCTTCAGGGGGAGGGGGATTGGAGAGAAACACCTTGTGGATTGAGAGCAGTTTAATATTGGGAAGAATTTCTTTACTTTGGGAAGGAATTCTTCCCTGTGAGGGAGGTGAGGCCCTGGCAGAGTTTGCCCAGAGAAGCTGTGGCTGCCCCATCCCTGGAAGTACTCAAGGCAAGGTTTGATGGTGCTTGGAGCAATCTGGGATAGTGGGAGGTGTCCCTGCCCATGGCAGGGGGTGGGATGAGATGAGATTTAAGGTCCCTTCCAATGCAAACCATTCAGGGATTCCAATGATAAAAATATGAGGTAATTGTAGTGAAAAGGAAAAAGGAATAAAAGCGAGGGGAAGCAAGTGCTCCACGATAAAATTGCTCATCCCTACTGAGGAGAAAATGAACTTCTCCATCCAGATTTCTCAGGGGTCTGCTCTAGGGGGGAGGTGGGAGAACCAACTTGAGCTTTGTGATCAAACGTGGGGATTAAGGGAATCCCTCCACCCTTGCCCCAGCCCTGTTGGTGGGATGCTCGTGGTCCTGCCTGTGCCCTTGTGCACATCCCCTGCAGGCACTGCAGCACCTGCATTTGCTGCTTGTGAGAAGAGCTGGCTGCACACCGAGGGGTTTTTTAGGATGCACCAGGATCCTAAAGGCAAAGGAGACCCCAACTCCTGTGAGCTCCTATGGGGCTGCTGTGCCACTGTGGTGGGGATGGCACCTGTAGGTGCACTGTGAGCATCCCTCAGCCTTTCTCTGCTCCTCCTGAGGGTCCCACGGGATTTAATCCTGCTCCATTCCTCTCTGCTCCCTCAGAGGGTGAGGGAGTCTCACCTCCTGTGGGGCCTTGAAATATCCCCCCTCTGTCCCCTGGGCTCCTGTGCCAGCTCAGTTTCCTTGAGGGGCTTTGGAGGAATATCTCAGGGTAAAAGATTCCAAAAGAGGCTCTCACCCCCTGGGATCAGTCCAAGGCTTTATTCTCGAAGGGTTCCAGGGCAGAGAGAGAGAACAAGGAAGAACAGGACTGTATCTGGTCTCTGCTCAGGAGAGAGAGCTGGGCCTGAGCCAGCAGGGTCATGATAGGAAGGAAGGGTCAAACTGCATGGGCACAGGGGGTTCTGGGGGGAAAACCATTCCCCAGAGGAACACAACAGGGCCTGGCAGGGTGGAGGTGAGGGAGCCTCACCTCCTGTGGGTCCTGGCAGGGTGGAGCTGAGGGAGCCTCACCTCCTGTGGGTCCTGGCAGGGTGGAGGTGGGAGCGAGGCCCCCGCTGTGGGCTGTGCTGGAACAACACGTGGAACACACGATGGGCTGGAGCCTGGCACGCCAGAAACCCCGCTGGTGGTTTCCCCAGATGTGCAGGGCCAAGTCCTTCCCCAGAAACCATCACCTTGTGCTCGCCTGGAGCCACCTGCTCCTACCCAGGGCTCTTTCAATTTCCACCCCAGACCGCGGAAGAGCCGTGGGGAGCTGAGGTGCCTTTTATTGCACGGGTTATTTTTAGTGCTGCCAGCGTGTCTCAGAGCCCAGGGCTCGGTTTGGGACCTTAGCCAGCACCCTGGCTTCCATCCCAAAGAGATTCCAGGAGGAAACACCTGGTGGGTGAGGAGGGACTGGGGAGGAACCAGTGGGATGCAAGAAGGATAACAGGGTGGGTGTGTAATTGTCGGCAGGGGTCCCTTTTTAGCTCAGGTAGGGCTTGCAGGAGCGTTGGGTTTAGGATTAATGCCTGGATTTGGCCTGGGTTTAGGCCTAAGCTGGATTTCCCCATCCTGCAGCCCACCATGAGGAAGCCTCCGAGGCTGATGTTCCAGAAGAGATGTCAAGGTGAGCGCACTGATTTCACACAGGGGTGCTCTGGCCCTGAGTCACCGTGGCTTTTGTGAAATTCCCGAGGGAATTCCTGCCCGCCTCTCACTTTTCCTGGCACTGCCATCCCTGTCTGGGAAGCTGATGGGGTCTGGAAGTGCCCCAATCCAGAGGCAGTGCCTGCATCCTGGGCACCCATCCCTGCACCTTGCCCGGCCCTGGGCAGCCCCGGGGAGCTGCTGGTGCAGCTGTGCCCTGGCGTGGTGGTTTTGGGCGACTGGTGACTCAAAAACTTTCGTTGGTTTCTGTTCATTTGGGTTCCTCTCTGTCACCTCCCTGAAGTGAAACCCCAGTGCCAGTGTGGGCTCCTCTCTGTCAGTGGCTTGTCTGCTGGCAAGTCCCAAAAGTGGCCCAAGTTTTTGGCTGAGGACCCTGTCCCCAAACCCTGGGGGTGATTTATCCCCTGCATCCCCTCCACTGAGTGATCCTCCTGGTGTAGCAGGACAGTGAAGCACAAATGAGAAGCTCAGACCGCCCTCCCCAAAATTCTTGCTGCTTTTTTTGGCGGTTTCCCACACTTGGGGTCAGAGCAGCAGCGCCATCAAACTCCTGCTTGATGTCAGGAGATCTCCTTGCTGCCCAGGAAGGCCTGTGGGAATGGGAAGGGAACTCCTGGGAGTTGTCCAGGCTGAACTCCTGCCTTCAGGAGCAGAAGGTTCCACATGGGAAGGAGACTGGAGCTTGGTTTCCATGAAGGAAACCTTAACTGGCAGGACATACAGGGTTCCATCCCCTCAAGAGTATCTGGGAAGGAGCCATGTGCTTACCAAATCCTCCTGACATCTGGCAGAGAAAGGTAGACCAGGGCAGGAAATTTGGGGGAATTTTCTAAGATTTTCCAACCTAAAGACACCTACTCCATGGTGGACATGGGAACATTTTGATTTCTGGGTGCTGCAAAGGATGTGATCAACACTGCAGCCCCCTGATGTTTTGTTCACTGACCCAGGGATGTCATTTGGGTTCCAAGCCAGCCTTTTTCCTGAGATTTGTGGCTGGAAGGCAGCTGGGCCTCTAGGAAGCATTTTCCTTGGGAGAAAATGAGCTGGGTTACATTCTGGGTTGTATTTCATCCCATTCATCACGTGTTTCTGGAGTTCCCCAGGACATGTCCTTCAGCAAACACCAGAAACGCCACTGAAGGTGGCTTCAGGAGAAGAATTCACTGTCCATGAGGACAACAAGCATCTACCCACCCGTCCCACACACCTGAAACCCAGCGTGAGGGGTTACCTAGTGCCAAATCTGTGTGAAGAAGGAGCTGGACGGGCTGGGGAGGAGGAAGGCGAGGTTTGCTTCTGAGATAAATCCTGAGATTTACCCCGACCCGGAGAAGGAGGAAAAGCTCTGCAGGCGTCTCCATCCAGTGCTCTGCAACCACAAGTCAGTGGCAGGTCCCAGCTCACGGTTGAACTGCTCGGGAATCCCAGACCCAGCAGCTCCAGCTGCTTCCTCCGACCTGAGCCCGCCGGGCGCCGGCCCCCCCGGGCGCCTCTCCAGGCGTTAGAAAACAAACAGTCACTTTTTATTTCTAGACACCAGGCTCTCCCCCTGGTTTGATTGCTCAATGCCCCCGTTTCAGCGCAGCAGCCTGTCCAGAGAGAGCTGCTCCTGGCTCTTCCTGCTGGGGTGTTGTAATGTGGGAGCAATTCCCTCCACATGGGTTCTGTCCCCTTGGGATGGCAGGGAAGCTGCATGGAGGCTCCTACTTCCTTTTCCAAAGGGATTTATGCCCCCTTGGGTGGTTTTATGGCCAAGGATGATGGTTGGTGATGGAAACCTGGCAGGAAAACCCATTCCGAGGTGACTTTGGTGGATCTCAAGGGCCTTGCCCCATTTTGTGACGGTTTTTGTGACGTGGTCTCTTGTGGCACTTCTCAATTGTCTTTTGGTTTGGGTGGATGGTGAGACTTGGTTCAAGGGCCAAACCATGAGCTCAGACCTGTGGAGGCAACACAAGGATCAGCCAAAGGCACCTCCTCGGCTCTGAGCATCTCTGCTCCATCGAAAGAAGGAAGAGGAGGCAGTGGGAAGAGCAGAGGGTGAGCAGGCTGAAGCTGCAGGGTTTCCTCAAGCTGAGCTTGGCAGCAGGAAGGTCTCGTGCAGGGGAAAGGAGATCCCAAACCCCAGAAAACGTGACAGCCACTTAATTTCCAGGATCAGCTTTTGAGAGATGCCCTCTCCCTCTGCAGGTCTTTGCCTGAACACCAGAGACCAGCTGGTGAAAACAGGCTGCACCCAAACCACAGCAGCAAAGGCAGCAGAGAAACACGGCAACATTTGCTCAGAAATTTGGCTTTGTTGTGAGGCCAAGCCTGAAACCAAGTCCTGGCTGAAATGCCCCCTCCTTCCCCCTCACTCTGCGTGTGCCATGGGGCTGTGTCCTGCCCTGACATGTTTTTATTGCAGGTGATTTGTTTGCAGTGACCGAACACCCGGATGCACCCAGGGGCCATAAAAACCAGCCGGAGCCTTTCCTGTGGGTCTGGGTCACCCAGAGCCAGCAGGTAACCTGGGCCTCTGCTGCTGGTCCATAGGAGAACTCGGTCTCAGCCCTAAAATGGAAATGGGAAGAAGCAAAAGGGCATTTCAGGCCATTGCACAAGGAGGTCTTTGCAATGTGATGGTTAAAAAAAAAATACTCCAAGCTGGAGAAATATTCCTTTTCCTTCTTTTTTCACCCCAATGTGTGAATGTAGTTGGATGTTCAGAAGAGTTGCTCCAGCTCTTGCTGAGAGAATAATTCACATGGGTTATGTAAAACCTCTTTACTGTGTGCTGGGTGTTTTTCAGAGAAATGCAAATCATAGAAACATGGAAGGATTTGGGTTGGAAGGGACCTTAAAGCTCATCTTATTCCATCATCTCCCTGGAGGCTGGAATACCTTCCACTGCACCAGGCTGCTCCAAACCCCAAAAGAATAATAAGATTTTTAGTCTTTAGAGCAATCAGTTTCAATAATACCAATTTCCAGCATCCCATGGTTCCTGCTTTTTTTTCTGTTGGGCTTCAGAGGGAGGACTGAGGGATGTGGAAGCAACAGTGGTTTGAAACAAGTGATTCCCTGCCCGTGTCTTTCTGTTCTGCATTTGAGAAGTAACCACTTCTCCCTGAGGTAAATCTGGCTCATGGACAGGTCTGCAGGGTCGGTCTTCCCAGGGATCATGGCTAGAAAATAGCAAGAGGGATCATTTGGGGGAATGTTTTTACACCTCTGCCCCAGAAATACAGCCTGGTTTTGTTTTGTAGGAGGCTCTGGACACCTCTTTTGTAAAAAAAAAGAACAACAAACCGAAACCAAACCAAACAAAAACCCCCACAACAACAACAACAAAACAACAAACACAAATAAACAAACAAAAACCCCCAAAAAACCAAAAACAACAAGAAATTTGCTGATTTGTTTTGCTGCTTCAAGCCAAGTTTCCTCTGTTTGCTCCTAAATGCTCATGAGCAATGTGACCTCCAGTCCTTCCTCGGTGAGGTCTGAAGGTGACCTGATCCAAGGAGAGATGGGAAGAGCCTCTCAGCTCTGTCTTCAGGTGGGGAAGGGAAGGGATCACTTGCTTGCATTTAAGGCAAAGAAGGAAAGATCAGTGGGAAATGTTCACTCGTGGTGTCAGCAGCAAGGGCAAGGAGAGCCTGGAGGAAGGAGGTTTGTGGCTGGCAAGGTGGGGAAGGTGGTCTGTGGTGTTCACCACCGAGCAGGAGATGGGAAAGGTGGGGGAAAGTGAGAGGTGGTGATGGCTGCAGGGAGGTTCATTGCTGATGCAGCTCAGGAAGCCGACGGCGAAGGGTGAACATCTGCCCAGCCAAATGTCCAGCCCTGGCCCTACAACATCATCCAACAGATCCCTGGGAGGGGAAGGACTGAGCATGGCTGAGCTGAACCCCAAAAGCAGTGGCTGAGGGCTGCAGCATGGAGGGTCAGAGCCCCCAGCACAGCCTCCTTCTCCATGGACAACTTTAATGCCACCAACCCACTCATGGCTGTGGGGACCAATCCCTGTGGAGTGGTGGCCAAGAGCTGGATTAGGTGGGGATGGGATCAGCAAGGAGAGAGGGGCTCCACCCCATTGGGCAGGACACAGCACCAGCCTCTCCTGGAGCAGGGGGAATCTCCTGGGCTCCTCCTGAGGAGCATCTCTGGTGCACAGTGTCTGCTCAATTCCTCTTCCCTGCCCACAGCTGGTGATGGTGCTGGGTCTCCTTTTGTGGGGCTGAGAACCAGGCAGGAGACCAACATCGGGCTGGATGGTGGGAAAACAACCCCCCTGTGTGGCTCTGCCCTCGGGGGGGGATGTGGGAAACTCTCGCTCTCTACAAGAGTCTGGAAATTCTGGGGTAATTTTAACCTCGCCGTGGGTTGTGAGAAACTGAGGGGTTTTACAGCTCTGCTGGGCTGGGCACTCAAAGTCATGGGGTGCAACTCCCCCAGGAGAAACATCGAGTCCCAGCTGGAGCAGGGCAGGATGGCTGCGAACCCTCGGCATTGTGATCCCCTGGAATGTCCTTTCCCATCTTCTCAGGCTGAGGGCTGTGCCCTCTGATGAAACACAGAGCCGTGGTGGCTCAGGGGAAATTAATTTTCAAGCAGGGCAGTGGTTTGAGGTGTTTGGAAAAAGCACAGTTTCTTAATTTTCCCCCATCAGATTTTTCTGGGTGAAGCTTCTTGCTGTAAGGATGAGCCCTGAAGCCAAGAGAGATGTCATTGCAGGAGGGTTTTGAGTACCAGGGAGGATTTTGTGCAGCTTGGACTAGATGACCTTTAACCATCCCTTCCATGCCAAATTATTTTACCTGGCCTAGAACTCTTCCTGCTGTGACTTTGAAACTGCAGAGGTCACAATGTGAAAGCAAAACATGGCCTTGGTTTTGCCCTGTTGGGAAATTATTCCGTATTTCTGGTAAAGTGACATCATCTCCTCGAGCTGCTGCAGGAAAAAGGGGTCAGTATCATTTCTGGCCCTCTCTCCTAATTTTGGTTCTCCACAGAATCCCAGAAAGCTCGGGGTTGGAAAGCATTTTAAAGCTCATCCAGCCCCACTCCCTGCCATGGACAGGGACACCTTCCACTGTCCCAGGGTGCTCCAAGCCCTGTCCAGCCTGGCCTTGGACACTTCCAGGGACCCAGGGGCAGCCACAGTTTGAAGAGTTTAAACATTTAAGCTCAACGGTGGAAAACTGGGGGTTTCACTGTAATTTCTACAAAACTGGTGGAGTTTGTAGCATGAAAGGAAGGCAATAAACAATGCTTGGAGCCTCTGGAGCATTTCTGCACAGGAGAACCATCAGCCCCAGGTGCAGGAAAATCTTTGCCTGTCCATGGAGGTTCTTTTCCCAAAGTCTGAATACCCTGGGGCCGTTTCTCACCTTGCCCCACGGTGAATTTCCAAACAACCAGGAGCTGTTCAGGAGGAGCTGGTTCGTCCCAGCCCAGTCCTTGAGACATCCTGTTCCTTATCAGCCCCGCAGGGCTATCAGGAGAGGTGAGGCTGGAAACGAGCCCGGCGGATTTAATAATTCACTCTCGATTTGCGCGGCCGTCACCCGATGGACGCTGAGGTGCTGCCAGAGGTGGGATCTGATTTCAGGCCAGGGCCAGACCTTAAAATAGGAAGGGCGGGAATGAATGGCAGCGTTTGTTTTCCCTTTTATTGGCGTGCTGTAAAGGTTCACCTCCAGCCTGAGCTGTCAGTTGGGCACGATGTGGTAACCCCGGCGTTCCGGGAATCCTGCCTGAGGTGGCCCAGGGACCTGTGACCCCGATCTGAGCTGACTTCAGCACACCTCTGTTTTCTCTTGAGATAAGAAACAGTGGCGAGTTGATCATATCTCTCCTGTTCCTTACTTTTCTGTTGTTTTAGCCATTTTATTGGGATTTATTTTTGGTTACAAGTGAGGGCTGGCAGAGTCAGAGCTGCTGTCCTGTACATTCAATCAGCTTTTCTCAGGTTGGGTTTGGGACCAGAGCCAATTCTCCCCAACATCAGCATCTTTCCATCACATGCTTCAGCTTTGGAGTCTGCAGGTGTGATCGTCTCATCTGGTTCTGAGGTAGCCCCACTGCCTACAAAAGGCAAGTGCTTGAGCTTTGAGAATTCACAGAGCTGCAAAAAAAGTTCCCCAACTCCATTCCCCCAACATCAAGAGCTGCTCTCAGCAAAACCCAGAGTTTCACTGAAAAAAGCTGAAAAAAAGTCCTCCCCATCCTGTAACCCCTCTCCTTTCCCAGCTATTTAATGTGTGCTTGTGTTACAGCCTCCTCCTGAACCTGGAATTTAAGAGGAATTCTGGCTTGAAACCAAATTTTTGAAGCAAGTAGGAAAAAAAAATTAAACCAATGAGCTGCAATGCACAGAACTCATGTGTGAGAGAAGAAAAAAAAATAAATCACTGAATAAATATTTATTTTATTCTACTGAAGCTTCCTGAATAGTTAAGGAGGACTTTTCCTGCTGGGATGAGCCAGGATGAGATCCATTCCCTGTGACAAAACAAGTCTTGAGCTTGGACTTTGGCCTCTGCCCAGGATTAATTAATCTGCAGGGCTCTGCTCTTAGCGAGACCAGAGCTCCTGGGTTTCCCGCCGTGGGACGCTGAGCCCGGGGGTGCCCCTGCTTTAAAAATCAGAATTTCCTTGCAGAAATGCTGGCAGAAAAAGCCACCAGTGCTGCAGTGGGTGCAGGAGTGGCCTCGGGGCTCATTTACATCTCGGCGGGTGAGAAGTGGGGCGTGAGCTGCTTTCCTGTCAGCACCAGGCTTGGCCCTAAAACCCCCTGTGGGTTCTGTGTCTCTCAGGGCTGGAGCAAGATCTTGAAGGGGGAAAAGCCCCGAGAGCTGCCAAACCTCTTTGGTGCCTTTTAATGGGGTCGAGCCTCTCCTTTGTCACCTCTATTAACCGAGCCTTGGCTCGTTAAACGTCTAGACTTGATGATCTTAGAGATCCTTTCTGACCTAAATGATTTTATTGTTGTATTTGCTCCTCCCAGGAGGTTTGCTCCATTCTTGGAAGCGTTGGATGGGGCTTAGAACAAACAAAATTTTCCAGGAAATATTCCCCAAGGTATTTTGTCCAAGTGTTCATCTTTGGACCTGAAGGAAATAAAAGTGCTTTGTGGAGGGGAGCTGGTGCTCCAGCCAGGCTGGGGGATGGATTCCCTTGGTCTGACTCTGGAATTGTTGCAGGATCCCACGTCCCTGAAGCCCCAACTTGCTGGCCATGGGTGCAGGAGCTGAGCCTGGGGACATTGATGTGGAAAGGGACACTTTAAATAGAGTCCTTAATGAAGGAGCTTTTTTTGGCATCCCAAACTTTCCTTAACCAATAAATGCAGTGTCAGACAAGCTGCAGGGCTGGGGCAGGAGGGTTTATTCTGCCATATTGAGTATGCCAGGGAACGAGAGAAATCCATTTTTCCTGCTTGGTTTCCTTTCTCCTGCTGTGATTGATGGACTCCTTGTCCCTTTTTCCCCTTCGTGTTTGGTGCAGGAGGTTGCAGGGTGGAATGTGACATCAATCCTGTGCTCCTTCCACGTCCTTGTAGCTACACCAAGGTGGGAGACAGAACCCTTCAGGGCAAAAGGGTGTTTGATAGGAATCAACAAGGAAAAGAGAAAGCAAACCAGGTCAGAGATGAATCCAGGCCTCGGGGTGGGGGGTGTTTGCAAAAGAGCTGGAAATCTCACAAGGCCTCGTCGCGCCTCATGAGATTTCTGATACTTCCCACTTCTGGCTGGGCCAGAAATACCGCAAGAACAACGCTGCATCATCATTCTCAGCTCTGGCTCTGCTCTTCCCACACTCCCAGCAGGGATCAGCCTCCCAAACCTCCTCCAAGGCCCGGGATCCGCCGGCACCGGCTGCGGCACCGCCCGGCGCAGACGGCGTCCGGCTTTTTTCCTTCCAGCCCCACGTGTCGGGCAGGGAGATATTTTTGGCCCAGAGAAATCAAAATGACTCATTTTGTGGATCCCAAGGACTATTTTGGGCCGGGGTGTGTGCTTCCCCCCCTCAGCCCCGACCCCGGCCGATGCTGCCTGGGCATCTTCAGCCAGGCGGGGCAGGTGGGTGCAGGAAGGACACTGCACCTTCAGCCTCCAGATCCAGCTGGATCGCAGAGCCCCGAGGCTGCTGGTGGCCTGAGGGGTGTTGTGCAATCCCTCTGTTCACGTTTCAGCTCCCTCCTTACCCTTTTTCCGCCCTCCGGCCCTGGGTTTGTTGTGCAGAGGAAGCTTCTAAGGAGCCCCCGACAAACAGACAGGAAACCGAGTCTTTCGCTGCCGCGGACACATTGTCTGCCCGGGGCTAAATTTGAACATTAAAAGGCCTTATTTATTTCTTTTTATTTATAAATCCTGAGCCGGGTGCTTTGAAGACGAGCCCCGGTTGGGAAGGGTGCAGGAGAGGGTGAGGGGAAGGGCAGCCAGCAGCGTGTGGACCGAAGTCCAGCTCGGGTGTGTGGGGTCAGGGCAGGCTTGGATGCTCCATGCCATGACCTGGAGTGATGTCCAGGTGGAAATGGCCAGCTGAGGTGGTGGGGGTTGAATGGGACAGCTCTGGGTGACCAGTTTTGGGGTGGAGACTCCACTCAGGAGCTCATGGGCCTCCCCGGTGTGGATGATGGTGAAGGTGGTGCTGGGATCCAACCTGCATTGCCTGGCTGAGGCTGAGATCCTGGGTGGCTCGATGTCCCACAGAGGCTGGGTGATGAGGGATTAATATCCAGGATTGGATTCTTGGGAGTGTTTAAAGACAGGTTGGACAGGGCTTGAAGCCATCTTGGATAGCTGAAGCTGTCCCTGCCAGTGGCAGGGGTTGGAACGAGATGATCTCTAAGTTCCCTTCCAACCCAAACCATTCCAAGACCCCATGATCAGCAAGGTCAGGTGACCACTCCATGTCCTCACCTGGAGTCGCCACCACTGTCCTTGGCCACCACCTCTGGAGAAGCTGCTCATGTCCCCAGCAGCATCAGAGCTGCCTCCCACCAACCCACGGCCCCCTGGTGCCACCAGGGACCCTGGTGAGACCACCAGAGAAACCAGAGGCTCCTTTGGAGATGTTTTATTTTTGTTTTCCATCTGCCAGCGGGTATTTCCAGGCAAAGGTGGTGTGAGAGGCAGGCAGATCTCGGTCACCGCAGCCGACTTTAAAAAGTGAAAACACGAAGTCGAAAGCTGCCCAACCTGCAGCAACTTCCCAAATCCCACCTGAAATTTAGCAAAAGGCACGAGGAAAGTAAAAGTTCCAGCGCTGCCTTGTTGGGGGTGGCGGTTTTTGTTTTTAAATGTTTTGTTGTTCTTGGAGAAGCATCACCCTTTGTTCTGAGAAAAGGGAAGCGCTGGGGGCCGTGGGTTCTGGGGGAGCTGTGAATCTGCCCCTCAGGAGAGCAAAATTGGGGTGAACTGCAGCACCCAGAGATGCACCAGGGCTTGGGCAATGCAGCAGCGATGCTGAGGTTCCTGTGGCAGAGCCAGGAGCTGCAGGAGGAGATACAGGGGTGACAAAGGAGAGGAGAAGCCTCTTGTCCTCCCTCTCTGCCCCATTAGGAGCACGGATGGGTTTGGGCACGGAGCTGCTCTATCTCTCCCCTCCTGCTGGGCTCAGCTGCACCAAAACCCACGGGTCACAGTGGCCCTTTCCTTCACTTAACCCTCCCCGACCCCAGGATGGAGGAGCCACTTCCACATTTGCTGCTGGCCACGGCCAAAAAGCCTTTGGAGCCGTTTCTGCTCCTCCTGCCCAGCCTGTCTCGCTCGCAGATGCTCAAACCACACGTTCCTCGGCCCAGCCTGGCCCATCACAGATGGACACAGCTAAAAATACCCCAAAATAACGCCTGGCCACAGGAGTCCTGCGAGGGTCTCCCAGCCAGAGCAGCTGGGGCTGAGAGGACAGGCTAAAAATAGGGGTGTGGTGCAAGTTTCTGAAGATCCCAGAGCATGAGGTGAAACTGGGTCTGGGTTAACTGAAAAGCTGAGGGTGCCTGTGGGGTTATTTCTGCTTTGGGGGGAGCTCAGCAGGAGAAATGGGAGAGCCCTTTTGGGCATGGGTTTAGTGGGGTGTCCCCATCACCTCAGGGGATGCCTGTGTTTGCTTCGTGGGGTCAGCACCCTCGCAGGGAGCTGGTGTCCCAAGGTGCTAAAGCTGTGCTGCATCCACAGATTTTAGGGGGTTTTTTTTGGGAGAAATCTGCAGGTTTGGCACCTTTGCCTCGTACAGAGGGTCCAGCCCAGCATCCCAGTGTAGCTGCACCCTCCAACTGAGCCCCATCCTGCCCCAGAGGACACCCAAAGGACAGCAGCTGGAGCATGAAAAATCTCTCTCTGATATTTCCACCCGTGATCCACGAGCTGAGGACACGCCTGGAATCGTGTGTGGTTCTACTTGGGACCCCTCCACTCCCCACCAAGCCCAGGGGAGCCCATCCCAGCCCCGTCCCCACACCTTGCACAACCCGCCGGGTCCTCCTCCTCCTCCTTCCTCCCCCCGGGTGAAATCAGAGCTGTTATTTCAAAGAGAAGCTTGTGATTTATCGCTGTAATCTCGACCACAAGTTGAGCTGGCAGGAGTTAGGGGAGCCACGAGGAATAACAGAGGGGTTTGGCCATTCATTTCAGCATCCTCTGCGCTCCTGAGGTTTTTATTTCTTCGGTGCAGCAGCAGGGAAATACGAGTTTCTCAGAGCAAGAGAAAATGAAGAGGGAAAAAAAAAAGAATTGCCCCAGGATTTGTGCCGAAGTAGCTCAAAATGGGGCTGCTACTTTGCCTTCTGGTTTTAAAAAATCAGCTTTTTGAGCTTTAAAACCTGAGGTGGTTGCAGCAACCAGAGGAGCCAGCCCTGCCTGGTGAAGGGGGAGCACCCTAGGGGTGGTGCTGCTGGCCCAGGGGCAGGGCTGAGTGAGGGTTTCTCCTCGTTTTTTCCTGGTTTTCCCTTCTCCATAAGTCACTTTTACGGCTCCCAGCAGCCAGCCTGGCAAGCAGAGCTTTGCAGGGATGTTAATGAGTCTCTAAATCAAAGGTTTGTGGTGGCCAAAGCAAACCTGGTGTCTCCTTCCAGAAAGGGGCTGCACAGAGAACTCCCAGACTCCTCCTGGCTGCGAAGGAACAGCGTTTTCATCTTTGTTATTTCACTTTCTCCTAATTTATATCTGGTTTCACACTTTATTTAAGGCTTTCAATCCTATTTCCCCCGCTTTTGAATGGACCTGGAAGCTGATTTTTTGCTAAATATCAGCAAGATGCACATCATCTTATGAAATTTCAGACCCTGGGGGGTCACTAAACCTGCCAAATTTCCCAATTTTCTCAACACTTGAGCTCTTTGCATCCAATATTCCATGCTCCTGGTGTGCTCAGGAGAAATTCATCAATTTTTTATGCCTTTTCCTTGTTTTACAGAAGAAAAGGCTGTTTTTCCAGGCTGGCTGCAGGCTGTGGGGGAGTCAGACAGATTTCAACCCACTCTGAGGAAATGACAAAGCATTAACTCCCCTGCAAGGCAATGGAATAGTTTTTCATTAAAGCCAATCTTTGCAAGGAGTTGTTTTCCAAAAAAAAAAAAAAAAAAAATAGAAATAATAAAAAAAATAAAAATAAAAATAAAAATAAAAATAAAAATAAAAATAAAAATAAAAATAAAAATAAAAATAAAAATAAAAATAAAAATAAAAATAAAAATAAAAATAAAAATAAGAAAAGAAAAAGAAAAAGAGAAAAAAAGAGAAAAAACAAAAAAACAAAAAGAGAAAGAAAAATAAAACTCCTTGCTCTTTCTTGGCCTTTCTGCTTTGCTAATCCACTTTGACATTTATTAGCAATTATTTATTTCCTTCCCTGTTGGCTGTTTATGGTGCAATTTTTCAACCAAATAGGCATTACTCAATAATAACCCCTGCAGCAAGGCAATTAGGAAACGTGAAGTGGGTGGTTACAGAGATTGTGGGGCTCTTCCCAGCCCCAAAATCTCATTTTTTTGGGCCCAAACAGAGCCAGAGATACAGCTCAGGGCAGCAGAACCCTGCCAGGCTCTGGGATTGGAGCATCACAACCTCATCCCATCCTCATCCAGGGGTTTGTCCCTGCTCTTTGCAGCTTTTGCAAGGAGCCACGAGCTGCAAAGCCCAGATTTAGGAAGGCTTCACTTTCATTGTCTCCTGGGTAATCATCTTCTTTCTTCCCTTTGGGTTTGGGTGATGAGGAAGGGCTGTGAAAGAAAAAACAGGATTCTTGTTCCTTAATGAAAATGCTCGGTGCCCAAAGCCTCCCACGAGTTCCCACGAAGCCACAAGGTAGTGCAAAACTGAAAAGAAAATTAAAAATATTTCAAGAAAACCAGCTCAGCCTTTCGGTGCAGCATCTCAGGAGCGTTTCCCCATTCCACCCCTTTGTGGGGACAGCTCAGGGCAGGTCACCCACCCTCCAACACCACCCCCTGAGCCACGGCTTTCCCAAGAAAAGGCTCCTTGCGTGTGAGAAGCCACAGTGGGGGGAAAAAACCCAACAGGTTTGAGTTGGAATTATGGATCTTATAAGGAAAAAAGAGACTTTTTCTGGCTGTGCCTTGCACTGATTGTCCCTTGATCTCCTGGGGGTGCTGAGGAGGGTCAGGGCATGGTGCTGGTGGGGTTTGGACACCTCCCTGATGCCACCCAGCTGGGGATGAGTGGCAAAAGCCCCCCCTGGGCACCTCTGGGTGCTGGCAGGAACCACGCTAGAGAGGGGTGAGAGCACAGCGGGTGCTGCTCGAAGGTGGGGACAGCCCAGCCCTGGTTCTGCTTGGCTGGAGCTGCCACCCAAAATAATCAGAACCTCACCCCGGCGTTTCTGCTGCTGAGGGAAACTTGATTTTCATTTTCCGACCGCTCTCCCGGCCGGGACGCAGGCGAGGGCTGCTCGGGGGTTGTTTGGCACCAAGTGACACTGAAATGCCACTTGGGGCTGGCCCTGGGGTGGCTTTTGGCCAGGGAGGGTGGCCTGAGAGCGAGGTGGGGAGGGGACACAGCCAGAGCAGCGCTGGGAGTGGGATCATAAATCTCAGATTGGTTTGGGATGGGAAGGGATCTTAAATCTCTTCTCGTTCCAGCCCTGCCATGGGCAGGGACACCTTCCACCAGGCCAGGGTGCTCCAAGCCCTGTCCAGCCTGGCCTTGGACACTTCCAGGGATCCAGGGGCAGCCACAGCTGCTCTGGGCACCTGTGCCAGGGCCTGCCACCCTCACAGGGAGGAATTTCTCCCCAGTATCCCATCCAGCCCTGCCCCCTCAGTGTGAAGCCATTTCCTGTCACTGCAGCTCTGGCCAGAAGTCTCTCTCCATCTCTGCTGTGGGCTCCCTTCAGGCCACAATTAAATCTCCCTGACTCTTTTCCAGGCTGAGCAATCCCAATCCTCCCAGCTTTTCCTCACCTGGTGCCTCTGGACCCGCTCCAGCAGGTTGGGTGGAACAAACACTGTGCTGCTCCCAAAAATCCTGTGGGATCACGGATGGGTTGGGAAGGCCTCCCTTGCCCATTTCCAACCCAAACCGCTCCATAAATCACACACCTCCCCCCCTCCAGGCGGTGATAATCATAAAATCATCCTCCCTCCGAACCATAAACCCTCCACAGACACCAGCCAGACAAGATTCAGCTCTCCCATAACAATTCCAGAGGGTTTTCCCTCTATTTATGTGGGCCATCAAGGCCTATGCACAGCCCCTGTGCCATGAATCCCACATTCCCTGCTGCCTGCACTTCCCCAGCCAAACCCCTCCCTTCTGGGGGTATTGAATACTTCCTTGGTGCTTCCAGGGGCTCAAAACCTTTCTCTGCCTGGATTCCTTTAAATTCCACCCCCAAAGCAACTCCCTGGATCATGGGGAGTGGGAATGTTTGTACTGAGGGTCTCATTGGGGGCCTGGGAATTATTTTGCTGCTACACAAACTTTGCTCACGCCTTAACAAAATGCAAATATCCCAATCCCAGTGTTGCCTAAAACGCAGAGCTGAGATCACAGGGACTTGCTCAGGGTGTTGATTTCCTTTTTAGCTGCTTGTTCTTGGTATTTGCTTGGATAAAAACAGGGTTTTCTGTTTGTAATAAATAGACCAGCGTGGAAAACATGACTTCTAAGCAAATCTGGGAAATTAGGAGCTTCAAATCCTTCTGGATTTTCCCCCTTCACGGGGGAGAAGATCTGGCTAGAAATAACAAGCACAGCCTGGGAAGTGAACAGTGGGAATATTCTGTCTGAGCAGGAAGAATCCACAGCCGTGGAGAACCATTAGAGTCAGTGTTAATTAGGGCTGATTGACTGAGAGCAGAGTCTGGCACCAGCCTGCCAGAGCTGCTGAGAGCCTGCGTTGAGTCACTGGGAAAACCACAGGCTGTTGTTAGAAGGGGAAAAAAATGAACAAAAAACAGAAATACATGAGCAGGTGGGATTTTCCATGGTCCTGGGTGGTGGAGGAGCCTGGAACTGGGCATCAACCTCAATTACTGGGGATGGTGGCTCTGTTGTGGAGGTCCAGCCCCATTTTGCACCCTCAGAGGGTGATGGGGAAGCCTCTCCTGAGAGATCCCGTGTCTCTGCCAGGGATGTGCATCCCAGGAATGTGGTCCAAGCCCTCAAAAGGTGGGAAAAAGGGAATGGAGGAGCCTTTCTCCTCCATCCCTCCACAGAGCTTCCATGGTTGGCTCCAGCCCTGCCTTGGACAGCTCTTCTCTCCAGAGAAAGCCTTAGGGCTGTGGAAAATCACTTCCCCAAATCCTCGCCGCTCTTTCACTGCTGGAAGGTCCTGCACAAGCCACACGAGTGCAACATGTGTTACTGAGGGAAAATGTGGAGAAAGCAGAGAAAATCCCATGGAGGGAGGATTCTGGCAGCCTGGGAAGCAGCTCCACAGGGCCTTTGGAATGTGCTTTCTGCAGCTCAGAGGATGGGAAGCCTCAGGGGCTCAGTGGAGAGGCCATTCCACTGGGAACCAGCTCCCTGCCCCTTCCTCCAAACCCTGAAACTTCTGATTTCACGGCTGGTCCCCCATTTTCTTTTTGCTGCCGTGATATTCCCACAGCTTTGCCAACTCTGCTGTGACACCGGTGACAATCCCAGCTGGAGCTCCTGGTGCCTCCTGCAACACCAGGAGCAGATCTCCATCACCACCTCCCATAGCTCAATTAGGGGCTGGGAGACAGAAAAAAAACCAAAAAAAACCCAAAACCCCAAAACCCCCACAAAAACAAATAAACAAAACAAAACAACAACAACAAAAAACCCACAAAAACCCCCCACAAAACAAAAAAACCCAACCAAACAAACAAAAATACCCCAAAAACCCCAACAAATAAACCCCCCCACAAAAAACCACAAAAAACCCCAACAAAACAAAACAACCCCAACCAACCAACCAACAAACCCTCCACCACCCCTTGCTGTGGTTTTTTTTGGTGTGGTTTGGGGCTGGTTGGGCTCTGTCCCTCCTCCCTGCACACCTTGATCCTCTGGCCCACGTGCTCCAGCCATAAATGTAACGGCACGGTCAGAGTCTCACCATTTATTTTTCATCCTCTTCTTGTACAATAAACCAGGTTTGCTCTTTTGAGTCGCCGACTGCTCCGTCCAGCAGGAATCGTGCTGTCAATCGATCCAGTTAACTCAGGAAGTGGTCCCTGGCAGGGAAAAATTCAAATATTTAATGGGCTTGCACCTGCTGGTTTGCAGGGCATGGATTTGGGTGAGATGCTCCACTGCCAAGTGTCTCCTCTGCTCTTTGGGGTTTTTTTCCCTAGAAAAATAGATTTTTGTGCTAAAATCCACTCCTGGATGGTGGGATGCAAAGGGAATGTGGTTCATCGCTGGCCACCAGCACTGGAAACCTTGGAAAAGACCCCTGAGTGCCCATCCAAGCCCAGCAGCTCCCAACGGAGAGCTGGGGGAATTGCTGCCCCAAAGCCATCCCAAGGAACTGCCTCATCGCCTGCCTAATCAGTAATCTCCTGTTAATCACCGGTTAATCACCTATTTCACAGCAAAGCTCTGACTGTCCTTGCCCTGGGGTTTAAAGCTCTCCCCGCCTGCCTGGTTCCCCGGGAGCAGGGACACGGGTTTGGAAAACGCTCTCAAGAACCTGGAGTGAATCCCGAGCCAGGAGCTGGGCTCGCTGATCCTCGTGGGTCCCTTTGAACTCAGTTTGTGCCACGGGTGCTCTCCCTCCTGCTCCCAGCTCGGTGTCCCTGCAATCCCTGGGACCAAGAGCGGCGGCTTTGGTGGGCTGGCCATGCCCAGGTGTGCATCAAAGCAGGGCTGCAGCTCAGCTTCCTGGCTGACACCTCAGCTAAACCCGATCCCAGAGATAACCCGGGGTTTATGGCACCCAAACAGCCGGGAATTTGAACCCAGCAGATAAAATCTGAAAGATACCCAGCAGCGGGAGGGAAAGCTTCACCTTTAGCCATGGCTCTGCCCTTCCTGCTGAGCGTGTTCAAGGGATGCTCCCCAAAAACAAACCCCCCTTCTCTCTGCTTGGGCACAGCCTTTTGGGCTGCTGGAATCCAGAGCTTCTCTCTGGCAGCGCTGCCAAGGTAGAGGTGGTGGAGGAACAGAGAGAGCTCGATATTTAGGAAGTCAAAGCGTGAGCGAGTTCCCTAAAGGGATGGACTGAAGGTGAGGAGACGACGGCGAGGAGGCAGAAGCAGGCGGCTGTGGAGCCACAGGGAGCTCTGTCCCCAGTGTCCCCAGTGTCCCCAGTGTCCCCAGTGTCCCCAGTGTCCCCAGTGTCACCAGCAGGGGCAGGCACCAGGAGCTCCCAGCCACCGGCTCGGCTGCGCCCAGGTCACCCCCAGCCACATGATCTGCGAGGTCGGGAGCAGCGACAGCAACAGGAACAATCTGTGGGAGAGGAACTTAGGGATGAACCCAACTTCTCTAAAGTCTAAAAAGAGCCCGGGGGCGGGGGCTGCAGAGGGCTCTGCACGTCCTCCCCCTCCGAGCCGAGCGCTGACGGTTGGGAGCCGGCGCTGGCCTGGGGTTGTGCAACTCCGGTTGTTGTCGGCTCTTGGCATCGCCTCCATCGCCCTCCCAGGAAAGGAAACACAACCCCAGCCGGGCCTGGAGGGCCTTTGCAGGGGCTCAAACGGCTCTGCTCGGCCTCTGCCTGCTGGGTGGCTTTGCCTGGGGGGTGGTGGTGCTGGAAGGGGCGAGCGAAGCTGCAGAGGAGCTGCTGCCAAAGAGCAGCAGGGGTGGGAATTGTGAGGAGTGTCTGGGTCTCCCATTAAAGGATGCTCACACACCTCAAAAAATCCAATTTGAAGTCCAGCAGACTGCCAGCATCTTGTATGCACGCAACACCAGGGGGAATGAAGGATTTTTGGTTCCTATTCCCATCATTTTTTCCTTTTTCCTTTGATTTATTGGTGTTTCCACTTGCTGGCCCAAAGCAGCGGGGGAAGGATGTGTCCCTGGTGCACCATGGCTTTCAGAGCAGCTCTCTCTCCCTGCAGGCACCCTGAAAAGAATTACACTTTTGAAAGCCTATTTTTGGCTTGGGGAAACACTGTTTCTGCCTGAAACCTTCCAAAGAACAGAAAATACCCCACAAGAAGGTGAAGGCAAAACTTGTGAGGTGGCCCCATTCCAGACCAGGCAGAGGCCACAAAATCCCCAAGGCAGACCTGGTGGCACTTCCAGGAGATGGGGCAGATATCATCAGGCACATCTACAAATGTTTGTGATTTTTTTACTGTGGGTTGTGAGCTATAAAATGTATCACCCCATGTAAAAATAAACCTGTTTCAGGTGTCCTTTGGCCCCTGGGATGTGATAGAAGCCCTGCACAGTGTGACATTTTCTCCTCATCTAAAGGAAAATGTTCTGCTGCTTGGAGAGAGGGGAATAGCAGAGGAGAAAATGAGATCCTAAATTCCAGGTACTTGTGGTTGCTGGCAAATAGGCCTTTAGTGTTAAAGCAAACTGATGGGAGCAGAAGGAGGAAACTCAAAACGTGATGGGATTTTAAAACTGCAGCTCACTTAAGTGAATGAGGAGCTGAGATTCCAGGAATTTTGGTTTTATTTAACTTATAGGAAAGGAGGAAGAAACAGATGGAGTCACTGCTCCTGGAGTAAAAATACTGTTTAGAGAAGGACATCTGCAACGCAGCTTTGAATGTCAAGGTCCTCAGTGTTTGGGTTGTTCTCCTTCAAATGTCACCTCCTGACGTTTGGAGAGGTAGAGAGGCTGGAAATGGAGAGATTGCAGCCATTCCCTTCCTCCCTCATGAACACTTGTTCATCTGGAAGTCTTGCAATGAAATGGAGAGGAAATCACATTTTCAGCCTGGGGTACAGGGATGGGGTTGCCCCTGACCTGTCTGTCCCACTTTGGGATCCCTGAGTGCTGGATCTGGACTGGTCCCAGCTGCTGGAGGCTGTTTGGGGACGTGAGAGTCACCAAGAAATCTGACAAGTCATTCATAAAACTTCTGGGAGAGTTATTTGTGAAAGCCAAGCAGATTCTGCCCCTCCCGGCATGGAACAAGTGACCTTTGTCCTGGCTTTTATTTTCACTTTCGAGCTCTTGCCTGCCGAGGTCAAGCTGTTTATGAAGTTTGGCAGAATTAAAGAGGCAGCATTGATCACCCCCGTTATTTTATCTTGCTGGCCACCATCTCACTGTGCTTTTGCCAAGGTCAGGAATTACGCAAAAAAAAAATCAAGATGTCCCAGAGTGCCACAAGTCAGCCCTGAGAGAACCCAGGAAATTTGGGTTAAAAGGCACAAATCTTCTCACAAAAAATACCCGTTTGTGTCTTGTCCCTCCATTCAGGGAGCCTTGGCAGTTCTTGTTTCTCAAAAAAAGGAAGAGTGATGTTCTCATGTAGTGACAGGACTCCGGGAGCTGGAGATTTAGAGGGAAAAAGAAATTCACAAGTATTGTACAATCATCCTAAAAGGGTGAATAATCACCTGTGCTTCCCTCTGCTCCTGTTAACCACGGCTGCAATAAGGGACTCTCACTTTTCTTCTTGGATACGCTTTGGTTTGTAGGATTATATCAATATGGGGCAAAGAGTGAGCAAGTCAGGCCATAAACTCCATCAGCTACAGTGTGTAATTTAACCCCTGATTATTTAATCCCTGATTATTTAACTCCTGGAGTAGGATGTGCTATCTCTTATCAGGCCTCAAGGGGAATATTGCCTCCCCCGTGCTCTGATAGCAGCAACCTCCTAATCCCGAGTTAAACATTAATGAGCTGCCACAGTGCTGGATTCCCAGAAATCTGCTGAGTTAAGGCCATCCCTAGGGATGAATAATGGGGTCGATCTGAAATATCTCCAGGGCAGAGTGGGTCAAGGCTGTGGGGGAAGACTCCCGTGGGTGTCAGCAGTCCCTGGTGTGGTTGAGGTCCCTCTTGGCCAATGTCAAGGCTTCATCAGGCTCTTGCTTCAGTCTTGTGGTCCAGCAGCTGCTTCCCTGCAGATGTTGAAAGGGAAAGAGGAGAGAGGAGGGGGCCGGGCTGGGTTTCTGAAAGCCCTTTCAGAGCTGCTTTTGTTGCCTTTAATGGCAGAGCACACGGAATTCCTCTCGCTGCTCACACGTGAACCCCTTCAGATGGTGGCTTCAGCCTGAACTCCCTGCTCTAATTACCTCTGCCAAGTGCAAGTGCTGCCCTTTGTGGGGGGGGGTTTGATTTCCCATCTATTCCTTTCATCTAATGGCTCCTTGTGCTCGGGGTCCAAGCCATGAAAACAGCTCTTAATCTACCTCCCGCCTCCCACCAATTATTTAATACCTGGGTTTTATTCCTCCTCATTTGTCTTTCTAACTACCCTAATTTCTCCGGTTTCCCTCATCAGCGTTTTCCCAAGCTCTTTATTGTTTTCTGATTGCTGTAATTCTGCAATATCTTCTGGCACTAAAGCCCGGCTCCCCGGAGGAATGGGCTCATGAATTTATACAGTGACATTACCCAGGCTTTGCAGACGAGTCCCGGGGCTGATTTGGCTGCCCAGAAATGCTCCTTCTGTTCCTGCCTCTCCTGTCGCTGCATCCCTTGAACGAGCGGGAATTGGCAAAGCAGGAATTGCACTCTTGGTGTGAAGAGCCGTGAAAGTCTCAGTGGAGAATTTTGGAGATTAGGAGCGGATTAAATATTCGGCCTCCTCCACCCTTCCCCACCCTCTGTGCCCGTGACTCGGCAGAGCGTTTCTCTCTTCATTCGTCAAGGCAAGAGTGTCAGCCTGGGAGGAAAATTTCCCCATGGTATTAATTTCTTCTGTTCTTGCCACTGAAGCACCTTTTAAAATTCGTTCCTGAAACTTCCCATGTTCTAATTTTACATGACAGGACTGTCAGAAGCAGCACGTGAGAGAAATGAGATCTCCTCCACAGCTTTGGGGTGCCTGTGCTACCCTGGAAGGGTTGGTAAAACTCAGAGCTGCTCCCCTGCTCGTTAATACCAAATTTCCTGCCTCGGTTACAGAGCTTTTAAGTGACAAAAACTCAGCCTGGGCCCAGCACGACTTCCATTAAATCCTCTTTAAGTAACGCCACCTCTTCTTTTTTTCCCTGCTTGGCAGATGAACCCGCCTTCTAACTAAATACTTGAGTGCACTCATGCCAGAAGAGGAGATTTAAATATGATCAGTATGAGGAAATACATTGGGGTGCTGGGAATAGACACGTTCCAGGGCGTTTATCTGTTTATCTTACAGGGCTGCCCCAGACCCAGGATTGGCTCGGGCAGGAGTCAAATGTTGCTCTAAGGGTGCTTTGCCTCTTCCAGTAATTTGTTTCTTTTTTCTGTCTGAGAATGGAATTAAGAGAGTCACAAATTATGACGAGGGATTGTGCTTGTGAAATGTTCTGCATATTTTGAAGGGCAGGAGGAGGCAGCTGCAGGGTGAGCACTGGTGGGTGGCTGGGGATCTGGCGGTGTTGCCTGGACAGAGACCAGGATTTGAGTCCCCGATCCTCCACGACTCCTTCTGGTAGCTCATCCCGCTTGAAAAGAGCAAATAATTGAGACTCCTGTCAGAATCCAGTGCTCCTAAAGGTCCCCAGGGAGGCTGCTCAGGGCCAGAGCGTGAAAGTGGTTTCCTTTCTGGCTCATTGGTTATTGGCCTCCTCTCGAGTGCAGGATGAGATGAGCAGAGACTGATGTGCAATCACTTGGTTGGGAACCAGGAAAAGCTCAAAAAACACCTGAAGATCCAAACACCTCCCATTCTGGGAAGGTTTGGCACTTGGCAGTGGGGTTTGACCTCTGTTGCCTTCAGCCAGGACTCTGAATTTGCAGACAAATCTCAGATCAGGGTTTGGTCGTGAATCGATCCATGTGGGCCTGAGGTGTTGCAGGCCAAGGCCTTTGAGGTTGAGGGCTGGAAATGCCATCAAAGTGTGAATGCATGAACAGAAGTCAACGCCTGTCAGTTCCCACAGTCATGTCTGGGAGGAGGAAAACCCTTTCCTCGTTGGATCAAGCTCTCCCCGATAGATTTCCTCCTCCCATATCAGCTGGACAACAAGAGCAACTCTGGGCCAAACCATGGAAGTCTCCCCAGAACCACACCCAGTCCCAGTCATGGTGCCCAGTGCTGTTTTCCGTGCCCCAATTAGTGCATGTTCATTAGGGGTGGTCGGGGGGGCTGACACCACAAACCCCAGGGCTCCCCATGTCTCACCACCTCAGATGGCTGCTGTTTTTTTTGTGCCCAAAAGTGTCATCACCTTCTGCCCGCTGGGTTTTTTCCTCTTTTCGGGCCCTGCGGTGGCCAGATGGGAGCAGGTCACAGGACAACCTGTCACGTGGAACCAACCGCCCGCATCTTGGCGTGGCCCCTGCCCACCTTTTTTTATCTTTGGAGAGACCAGATCATGACCGTAAAAGGGAAGAACGGAATTTTGGGCGAGGAGCCCTGCTCCGATTGGCTGAGTGCCGATTCGTGATGGTTTCGGGGGAAATAACCAGATGGGAGTAATTTTTGGGGCCCGAGAATAAAAACAATACAACAAAACCATGTGGTTCACCATTGAAACCAAGACAGGACTTTCGGTGCTGGTGCCTCCCGTTGTTGTTGGTTCCACCTGCATGAAACTGCAGGAGGGCCCTCACTTCCACATGGGCACGGCCGCACTGAGCTCCTGGTTCCCATAAAAGCTCTCTGCACACACGACCAGCTGATGCCAGTTAAGATAACATCTCCTGGAGGTTGGTGGGAAGGACCTGGTGGTCGGGTTGGTTGAGAAAAAGAATTGTACCCCGCCTCCTGCGAAGCCATCTCTGCAGCCATGACCAGCTGATGTTACCTGAGGTAACATCTGGAGATGGAACTGGAGGCCCAGGTGGCCAGAAACCAGGTCTGTGATCAACCTTTGTTATCTTCCGGGCTGGGAGAGCCCGAGCAACAGTTTGTTGTGGTTGAATATCTGCAGATCCATGTCTGAAAATCCAGCAGAACAAAGTCCCTTCGTGCCTGAACATGTCTTCACCCAACTCTTGTTAGACCATTTGTTTAAAACCAGGGCTTGATAATCTCTCGAGAAGCTCTCCTGAAACGTGCCCCTACTGCTGAGTTACAACATCAAGTAAATATGATAAAAAAAGGCTTGAAGGGTTTCCTGGAAACTTTGGCAGCCTTACTTTGGGAGCAGATGTTGGTGACCAGCAAAGTTCTTGTAAGCCATGGAGATATTTTTCTATTTAACACTTAGCATGAGAAATGTGACAGCTGATTTAAGGGCATTTTCGTCCAGGAGCAGGGAGAGCTGGAGGTGTTTGCCTCACCCTTTCTGGGAACGCCACACCCATGCAAATCCTTCACTCGGTGCCTTCATCCAATAAGAAGAAGATGGTTTTATGGTTAATGTTATTCTTGGAGTTGGAAACGGGCTCTTGGCGCTGAGGCGATGACAAACACGTGCTTTGCTTTTGTGCTCAGGGTGGCAGTGGAGGTGAGCCCAACCAGCTGAGGGACGAGGCAGCCTGGCTGCCATGCTGGGGGAGGTTTGCTTTAACCACCTTCCAGAAGAAGTCAGGCTGGCAGCCTGTGGTTCCTTCCCTGAGCTGAAGTGGGCTGTTGGTGCCCCCTCCCTGGATGCTCCAGGCAGCATCGAGTCCATGGTTGGCTTCTTTGGCGAGTCCATCCAAGCCCACAGAGATGCACCTTGCAGGTGACTGCACAGATGTCTCACCTTGCTCTGTTCATCCTTTCCTTCAACTTTCCTCCCCTTTCCTCCTCGTATCCACCCCTCCGTCCAGCCTCCCCTTCTCCCCGTTCCAGATAAGCACCAGCAACCCTGGAGTGGTGCAGCACCACCACCCCACCTCTCCCATCATGCCCCTTCCTCTGCTCCTGCCCCAGTCCCAGGTACCTTGAGCTGTCCCGTGGCAGCAGTTCCTTGGTTCTCCTCACTCCACCGCCCGCTGCAGTTTCTCTGCCTGCTCCCCTGCACTATTTCTTCCGTGCTGACCGCAGCGGTGGCTCCCAGGACCTATCGCAGCATCGCAACCGTGGTGCTTGGCCCCACAAAACCAGAGGGGAACCACAGCCTCTTACTCATTGGCACCTGAGTGATGCTGCCCCATCGCCTCCTTCCCGCTGGGCAGTGGTTTGGGGACAGGGGGAAGAGGTGGCTGTGAGTGTCTGCTCTGGGGTGTCCTCCATGGTCACCAACTCAACATCTTGGGGCTCTCCAAACCCAGCCTTGGCTGCACAATCCCAGGTCTGGTTGAGGGATTTCTGCGAGGCAGGGATTAAATGAAGGTGGTGGTTGCAGGTTTGTTGTCCACGTGGCTCAGGGGTGAAGGAGGTGGTTGCAGGTTTGTTGTCCACGTGGCTCAGGGGTGAAGGAGGTGGTTGCAGGTTTGTTGTCCACGTGGCTCAGGGGCGAAGGAGGTGGTTGCAGCTTTGTTGTCCACGTGGTTCAGGGGAACACTTGTGGTGAAGCAGCTCTGGAAGCTGCACTGGGGACCCGGGCAGAGCCAGCCCAAGGAATGGTCTCTGTGGTGGTTTGTGTCTTGCTGAGTTAGGCTTGAATCACCAGGGTTTGGGTCTAAACTGGGTTGTTCTGCAGGATAAGTGACAACACTTGCTGGAAGTACAGCTGAAGCTCTCTGAGTGTTTCAGATGTTCCCTTGTCCTCAGAATTCCTCCCTGAGCTGGGGCTGTGCTGATGTCCCACCTCACTGGCTGTGAGCAGAGGCCAGACATGCAGGGATTCACCCAGGGCTGCAAGGGAGGCAGCTCAGTGAATCCACTCCAGCTCCCACCCTAAGCAGGCTCCAGACTCCCAGACCACAGGTTTCCTTCCCAGTCCTGCAGTCCTAACCCCAAACCAGCCTGCAGAGAGCCAGGAGGAATTGCACAAATGCCTTGGCTGCATTTCAGAGCAGCCTCCTGAGGATTGCCTGAGTGCCCCCAAGATGCTCCGAGTTTGCTCCAAGTTTGTGCCCAGTCCTGGGCACAGCCTGGTGCAAGGGACACCCAGAACAGCCAGGGAGAGCAAAGCAGGAGTTTTAAGGATAATTTAAATGACAAGGAGCACTTTCCCCTGGCAGGATGAGGACAGGTATGGATGGGGCTCAGAGCAATATGGTCTGATGGGAGGTGCCCCTGCCTGTGGCACAGAGTTGGGACTGGATGGTGTTTAAAGCCCCTTCCAGCCCAACTCCATGGCTCAGTGACACTGCCACAGTGCCACCCCACAACCCCTGCAGACAGCCCATCAAACCCAGCAAGATGCAGCAGGGCGAACAACAACAGGCAAATGAGCATTGAAATAAAACAAAAAGAAAAAAAAAAGGCGTAATTATATATTAAAAAAAAAAAAAGCGCTTTAACTACACGGCAGCTTGGTTGAACCCCTGTTCCTGTATTTGCTTAGCTGAGGGCTATCTTTGCAAGTCTTCGCTGCCAGATGTTCCCCTATTTGCATGCGGGGCGGAGGGGAGGGATGCTCGGCGGGTCCCGGCGCCGCAGCCGGATGGCGATTGCCACCCAGTGGCTGCCGCTGCCTCGCAAACTCCCCAAAAGTCCGCTTCTCCAAGCGCAGAGAAGCCGCAGCTTTCCCCTTCATTTCGGTATCCCGAAACCCGTGGGGGCTTCTTTCCCAACCAGGGGGATTTGGCTGCCTAGGAAGGGCACAAAACTGATTTTATTATTTTTTTTTTTTTTTAAGAGTTAGTCACTGCTGCTGCTGCTGCAGCTCTGAGGAAGCCTTGCTGGGTTTGCAGCTTTGAGGAAACCTTGCAACCACCTTGGGCCATATCCTGACAGGGGCTGGCAGACCCCATCCTCAGGGAAAGTCCCAGCAGGGACCTGGGGAATTATGCTCACGTCTCCAAAGCCTCCTTTTCATAAAATCACGGAATTTTAGGGTTGAAAGGAAGCTCTGGAGATTAAAATCCTATCTTCTTTCCCCCCTGAGTTTATTCCTCATCTCAGGGTCGTAGCAAACAATAATTCTGGCCACAATTTTAACATCTGTGGCTGCTGCAAGTTTTTGTCACAGAGAACATGGTCAGAGACATCCCAACCACCAAGGACCTGGGCTTTGATGGTTTTCCACCCAGGCCCTCCCACGCTGGGGCTCATTTTTGCCCCTCACAAATTTTCCGCCTGGAATGGAAAATGCAAAGTCCCCTCAGCAAACACAACTCTCTGCTCTGGCTCTCCTAGGGATATTTTTTTTCTTTTTTTTGAAAGGTATATTTTGTATTTCTGTGTTGTTCCCCACAGAAACCGTAGCCAATTAATAGAATTATTCCCTGTGCCCTACAACAGCACCAGCCCTACTCCTAAAACAGCTTTTAAAAAATCCCATTTCCATTACTGACTCAGCAAACAACGCTCACCTTTGCACAGAGACCTCTCCCACACACCCATTTAACCACAAACCCTTCCATTACAGCACGGTGCACCTTGCTGTGGTTAATGAGGCTAATTAGGAGCAGAGGAAAGGAAATGCTCGTGCTGCAGCGTTATCATTTATTTTTTTTCCCCCCTGACGCTTCAGTGGTTGGAGCAGCTCCTGTACCTTGTCAGGCTGTAACCTACAAGGCTTGTAGGTGGTTGTTTGTTGTTCCTTTATTTTTTTTTTTTTTTTTTTTGCTTCCAGCAGCTGCTGGAGCTGGCAGGGCAGAAAATTCCCCGGATTTCATTTTGCAATGTGCTCTCTGCATCCCTTGGAAATGCTTGGAGGAAGCTGTTCCTGTGAGCTGGAGCTGCCTGAGCCCGGGGGGAGCCTGCTCAGAGTTAATGGCTGCTGGCAGATTTGCTTTCAGGCTTGCAATGGAGCATGAATTCCCCCATCCTGGGGCTGCAGGGAGATAACTGGCAGCCCAGAAATCCTCCTGGTGGAGTGGGGACTGCTCGTGGGTGGCTGCAGAGGGGATTGCTGCTCCCCTTGCCCCATCTTGGGGGTGTAGGTGGCCCCTCTGCTCTGCTCTCTTCCCTTCCTTGGGGATTTTTCTGCTGGGAAAAGCAGAAAGCTGTAAGGAGAGAAATGTCTGTGTGAGCTGATAAATAAAGTCTTGTGCAGCTGATGGAGGGGAGGGCTGGGATGAGCTCCCTTCCCTTCTCCATCCCACAGGTAATGGGAACAACCCCGGGACAGCTGCTTGGGGACACCCTTGGGGCTGCTTCTCGGTGTCCTCCTCCTTTATCAAAGCCAACGTGGCCAAATGAGCAGGGCTGGGGGTCTGGGAGGACCCAGGTGCTCTGTGGGGGCTGGTGTTGGGTGCCCAGAGCCAGGAAATTCAGTTCTGCTCGAATCCCCTGATCTGAGCTGCAATTCTGGCAAGGCTCTGGGTTAAGAAGAAATCATTTTCTCAATCCTGCTCTCAAAGCACGGGGCTTAACCTAAAACCTCTGCTCAGCAGAAGAATCCAGCTTGCAGGAATCACCTGATGCTTTCCAAGGGAAGAAATCCCAGTTCTGGTTATTCCAGCACTAATCCCAGTGCTGGTTTTTCTCTGAAGCTGCTTGGGCACCCCAAGGCACCAGTGCAGCAGCATTTCCTCCACAAAGCCTCGTGCCCTGCAGCACAGCTGATCCCCCCCTCCTGCACAAAATCCCCCGTGGGAACTGCCTGACCATTGCTAAACTTTCTCCCAGTGCAAAACTCCTTCCCTGTTGCTCAGCATTTAATTTACACTTGGTTCATCTGCAAAAAAAAAAAAAAAAAAGAAAAAAAAGAAAAAAAAAAGAAGATTTGCAGCCTCCAAACCATTTCCTCTTTCTGTGGGATGCGCTGCTGAGCTGGGGACAAACACAGCCCGTGTGGGTTTGACAAACTCTGACCCTGCACCCCCTCTGGGCTGGGTTTAGTGGGGGTAAAATCAGCTTTTTTTTTTGTGATAGAGCAGCCTGGGGAAGGTAAAAGCTGTGCTGGCTGGAAATATCTGCCTCAGGCTCTCCAGGAATATTGGTGGGACCAGGCATTTTTTGCAAACAATAATGGGATTAAAGGAGGAGGATTATTCCCAGAGGGTGGAAAAACCTTGGTGTGTATTGCCCTGGCTGCCCCATCCCTGAAAACATTCCAGGTCAGGTTGTACAGGGGCTTTGAGCAACCTGAACTGGTTGAAATGTTCCCTGTTAATTGCAGGGATGTTGGATTAGATGAGCTCCAAAGGTCCCTTCCTTAGGGAAGCAGCTTTGGGAGGGATTTTGCTCCAGTCTCAGCTGGAGGAGGTGCAGCCCTGACAGCTGAGCAGCAGCAATGTCCCCCTGAGTGCTAATGAGAAAGCAGAAACTCTGCTTTTTCCCCTAAATCAGCCTAGAAAAGGCACTCTGGAGTTTCAAAATCGAACCTTTTGTCAGACTTCCTTAAAAAATTTAACTTATTCCTTGCCTGGGCTCTTCCTTTCCCTAAGGCTAGAGGGGAAGTGGAACCATCTCTGCCCCTATTGATTTTTCAATATCTGGTTTTATCCAGAAGCACTCAGGATTTAGGTGCAAAGCTCAATGCTTAAAAAGGGCTTTTGCATCAAATCTCTGTAACTTTTTATTCTTTATCCCTCTGAGTAGCATCTAATCATTAAATGTGTAACAAGTTGCCCAGTCTGGCAATAAAAAATAATTTTCTTTTTGTCTTAACACAGAAATTATATTGTGCTTCTAAAATTGCTCCTTGTGCCTGAAAACCTGTGGAGAATGGTCACATTTACATTTTATTTTTGGGTTTTGTATATCCATCCGTCCCTATTTTATGCCTCCACACAATATCTGTGTATCTATGACTAAAACCCTTTAAAAAAGCTTTTCAAACTTTAATGTCTCACCTAAAACCCATCCCAAATCAAACCCATTTGGAGGAGGAATTGAGTCAAACCCCTCGATTTTCTGCTTTTCCACCCATTCTGCCCATTCCCAGCAGCTCCACAGTTCTTTTTTTTTTTCCTTCAGGAATTCTTGGTGCAACAGGGAGATGGATTTATCAGTCCTATTCCTCCATTCCCAGCTCCACAGTTCTTTTTTTCCTTCAGGAACTCCTGGTGCAACAGGGACACGGATTTATCAATCCTATCCCTCCATTCCTGCTTGCTCTGGCTGGCAAATAACAAATTTACTACCTGGGTAGAACAGATTTATCATTTTATAATAAATTTAGGGGAGCTGCTCTTTCCTATGCTGCTCTAAACCACCCGTGAGCAACGCTTGGCCGGACCCGGGTCCCAGAGCACTTTAATTCCTGCTTTAATCCACACGGGGCTGATTCCCAGGGGTTTTTCTCTGCACGATAAGGAACGGAGGGAAATGGAGATCAGATGGAGACAGGACTCTGCCAAACCTGGATCCATCCAAACCTGCAGCTCTGCACGGAGAAACCCTGGGTGAGTGGTGCTGGCACATTCCAGCCCTTGAGGACGTGAGGGATCGGGGGATTTGAGGGAGATTTAGAGATTGCAGGGGCAGCCCAGCTCCCCCAAAAATAGCTCCAGACAAGTCCGTGAGACCGCACAGCTCCAACCCCGGCGAGGTGCAGCTCTGGGAAATGCCTCAGGCAGGAGCAGGAGCGCTGCCCTCCTTCCAAGGCTGCCCCGGGTCCCTCCTCAGGCGGCTGGGGAAGCTCCGGCTGCCCGGAGAGCTCCTCACGCTGCTTCTTTTGGAGCCTGCCTCCCTCTAGTGAGAGCCACGGCCACCCGCACGCCTTTGGAGGATGCTGCCTGCAGCTGCGAGTGCCCTGGGGGCTCTCCAGCAGGTTCCAGAGGTGCCGTGCACATTTTGGGTGCTGGTTTGAGCGCACTGAGAGTACCGAGCACATTTTGGGTGCCAATTTGAATGCACTGAAGGGTGCTGAGCACATTTTGTGTGCTCTCCATCATGTTCCAAGGGTGCTGAGAACATTTTTGGTGCTGGTTTAAATGCACTGAGGGTGCTGAGCACATTTTGGATGCTGGTTTGAATGCACTGAGAGTGCTGAGCACATTTTTGGTGCTCTCCAGTCCATTCCAAGGGTGCTGAGCATATTTTGGGTGCCAATTTGAATGCACTGAAGGGTGCTGTGCACATTTTGGATGCTCTCCATCATGTTCCAAGGGTGCTGAACATATTTTGGGTGCTGATTTGTATGCACTGAAGGGTGCTGTGCACATTTTGGGTGCCAATTTGAATGCACCGAGGCTGCTGTGCACATTTTGGGTGTTTTCCAGCACATTCCAAGGGTGCTGACCCTGTCTTGGGTGCTGGTTTGAGCTCACTGAGGGTGCTGAGCACATTTTGGGTGCTCTCCATCACATTCCAAGGGTGCTGTGCACATTTTGGTTGCCAATTTGAACGCACTGAGGGTGCTGTGCACATTTTGGGTGCTGGTTTGAGCGCACTGAAGGGTGCTGAGCACATTTTGGGTGCTCTCCATCACGTTCCAAGGGTGCTGTGCACATTTTGGGTACTGGTTTGAGCGCACTGAAGGGTGCTGAGCACATTTTGGGTTCTCTCCATCACGTTCCAAGGGTGCTGTGCACATTTTGGGTACTGGTTTGAATGCACAAAGGGTACTGAACAGATTTTGGCTGCTCTCCAGCATGTTCCAAGGGTGCTGAGCACATTTTGGGTGCTGGTTTGAGCGCACTGAAGGGTGCTGAGCACATTTTGGGTTCTCTCCATCACGTTCCAAGGGTGCTGAGCACATTTTGGATGCTGGTTTGAGCGCACTGAAGGGTGCTGAGCACATTTTGGGTTCTCTCCATCACGTTCCAAGGGTGCTGAGCACATTTTGGGTGCTGGTTTGAATGCACAAAGGGTGCTGAGCAGATTTTGGGTGCTCTCCAGCACGTTCCAAGGGTGCTGAGCACATTTTGGGTACTGGTTTGAATGTACAAAGGGTGCTGAGCAGATTTTGGGTGCTCTCCAGCATGTTCCAAGGGTGCTGAGCACATTTTGGGTACTGGTTTGAATGCACAAAGGGTACTGAACAGATTTTGGGTGCTCTCCAGCACGTTCCAAGGGTGCTGAGCACATTTTGGGTGCTGGTTTGAATGCACTGAAGGGTGCTGAGCACATTTTGGGTGCTCTCCAGCACGTTCCAAGGGTGCTGAGCACATTTTGGCTGCCGTGTGTGCCTGCGGTGCCGCACTGCACACATCCAGCTGCGGGCAGCGAGCTCAGGTGCCAGCCCTGGATCCGGCCCAGGCTCTGAGTGCCGTGCGTGCAGAATCCTGGAAAGGTTCGGGTTGGAAGGGTCCTTGAGGATCACCCCGTTCCACCCCCTCACCTCACACCGCCGAGTGCCTGATGGAGTGGAGTGATTTCACGGCTGGCGCTGCTGCCTGGGGACCGGCGGTGATGTCCGAGGCAGGAGGGGGGAACGACACAAACAATTCCCCATCCAGCACGGGATCTGCCAGCACGCAGAGGAGCGGGCAGCTGTCAACCAGCAGCCTGAATTTATCCCGAGCCGAGGCTCTGCCTCGAGTGCCTGCCGCGTTTTTAATCCAATCCCAGAGCCCCCAGGCAGGATTTGTTGCGCTGCCGGATTTTTTTCCCTTTGCCAGCCAGGGCAGGGTTTCATCAAACGAGCTGGATAATTTCCCCACATCCTCAGGGGCTCGCCGGCAGCTCAGCTCCTCCGGGCTGCCCTTAGCAACCGGCGCAGGGAAATCAGAGCTCCCGCACCAAAGGATGCTCTGGAGCAGCGGGCAGCACCCGAGCGTGTCCCGCTCCTGCTCTTTGCCCTCTCCTTTGTCACGGCTGAGCCTCTGCTCCTGGCACAGCCGCTGGCTCCAAAGGGTTTGGATGCCATCCTAACTCGGCAGCAGCTCCTGCCCCGGGCGGGGGGGATGTGCGGGAGGAATGCTGGAGCTGGAAGCACGCAGGGCAGCGAGCTCCGAGCACCCCCAGCTCCTCCAGCCTGACCTGAAGGTTCTTGACCCGGCTGGGTGGAGGGAGGAATATTTGTTGTCCCAGCAGCAAGGAGCAGGGTTTTTTCCAGCCGGAGGAGCTCGGGCTTGAGGTTTGCTGGGAGGGAAAGGGCAAAACGAGAGCAGCGATTCCCTCCCTATTCCTTTGGAAAAAGGTTAATTCCCTTCCCACAGCAGCAGCGACCTCGGGCAGCCCGGCGTGCCGTGGGGCCGGGTCGGGGTCAGCGCTGCTGGAGGTAGAACTTCCAGCTGGGGAACACCTGGAGCAGGGAGAGGGGACATTTCCAAGCCCTTCCTGAAGGGGCTTCCAAAGGAGAAAGGTTCTTTGCTGATTTGCTGGACCAACACCAGCACTTGTCCCTGAGTGCTTGAACATTTCTATTTGCTGCGGGGTAAAATGGGGGGAAACGAGGGAAAACAGGGAGAATTGGAGCATTTTCTGTGCCAAGCAGCATTGTGCCCTGCAGGGTACAAACACCTGCGTGCTGGGCACTGACTGCAGCTCCCGAGGGACTGAAGGATCAGGGATCTCCCTGGCAGCTGGGAAGGAACCCCGGGTGAGGGATCGGCCACGGGAGAGAAATGCGGGAGCAGCAGCAGGGGCTGATCACCCTCACAGGATGAGCAGGATTTACTGCATGGAAGGGGAAAAAGAGATGAGCTGAACGTGCTGGAAAAACGGGGGCTGGAGGGAAGTGCAGGGCAGTAACAGTGCAGGAGTATGTCTGTAATCTCAGGCAGTAAAAAAGTCAATGTTGTGGGCCAAACCCAGAGTACAGTTTTGAAGTTTTCTGGATTTTGAAGCATAAAATGTTCTACCCCTCCCTCCAGATTTGAGTTTATTCCTGTTGTGTTTCTGCCACATATTGAGAAAGGCTGAATATTGATGCCTTGGGGTTATCAGCTAAGCAGAAGAGCTCCCAGGCACTGGAGCCAAATCAATTTTCCTTAATGACACCTGCTTGGAAGTCCCCAGCACAGGCACCTCTGTCTCTGCTGGGCCTGACGTGATCTCTGTGTGTGCACCTCAAAAAGGTGTTGATAACAACCACATCCACATCCCAGGAGTGGCTTTCCCTCCCCGACCCACCCCTCCCTTCTCATCTCCCCAGCCTGGAGGTGAGATCAACCAGGGCTTCGATTTCAAAGCTTCCTTTTTTTTTTTTTTTCTTTTTTTTTCTCTTTTTTTTTTTTCCTTTTTTCTTCTTTTTTTTCCTTTCTTTTTTTCTTTCTTTTTTCTTCTTTTTTCTTCTTTTTTCTTTTTTTCTTTTTTTTTCTTCTTTCTTTCTTTCTTTCTTTCTTTCTTTCTTTCTTTCTTTCTTTCTTTCTTTCTTTCATTCTTTCTTTCTTTCTTTCTTTCTTTCTTTTACTTTTTTTTCTTTCTTTTTTTTATTTTTTTCTTCCTCTCTTTTTTCCTTCTTCTTTTTTTTTCTTTTTTTCTTCCTCTCTTTTTTCCTTTTTCTTTTTTTCTTTTTCTTTTTTCTTCCTCTCTTTTTTCCTTTTCCTTTTTTTTTTCTTTTCCTTTTTTCTTCCTCTCTTTTTTCCTCCTTTTTTTTTTTTTTTTTTTTCCTTTACTTCACCCTCCTGCCAAATTTCCCTCCTTGAAGATCCGTATCTGCCCCCACCCTGCTCCTTTTATATGGCACCTACCACCCCTGCTGCCGAGGTGTGGATGAGGGCAGGCACAGCTGGGCTGCAGCTCCCCAAATCCCCCCGGGGATTCCTGAGCTCTGGGAAGGCGACAGCTCCCCGCGGTGCCACATAACAGCCGGGGGGCTGTTTGCACCAAAGGGTCCCTGCCGCACCTCCAGCGGCTGCGGGCTTTGATTCAGATAGGGATCTGGCCTCCAATTAAAGGGGAGGGATGGCGTTTTACGGCTCCGGTTTCCCCCCGCTGGCGTCAGGAGGAATGGCACTGGATGGTTTTTTGTTTTTTTTTTTGGGATCCGAACGACGGGGATGGAGCGATGGGGTCTTCTCCCGGCGGCTCCAGGGAAATCTGGGCGGGTTTTTATTTCTTCTTCTCTGCAAGAAAACGCCTGGTGGTCTCTGAGCGTGGTCCACTCCTGGATCTAGAGCTGAGAATCGCTCAAAATCTTGTTTTGCTGAAAATTTGGGATAGTTTGGGTGTCGCAGACGGCATAAAGAACTCATACTCACACCTTGTGATGTCCCAGGTGGAAAGGAGAGAGATTTATTTACAGAATTAACATTTATCGAACTCCAGCAGTGATCATGGATTGGAGGAAGAAAATCTTCTTCTCCAACCACACTGGACCATGCAACAGTCCATCTACAGTCTCCTCCTTATGAAAAGAATGTAAACATCTCTAGATTTTACAGTAACAAGGAGCTTGTTTATACGAAAGTGTATCTGACTCCAAAAACAGAGAAAGCTAAAAATAAAACTTCTACGAACTCCTTAAAGGGGGCAGAGGAGAATGGCAAAACCCCAGACAACATTTGGGAAATAGAAATTGAAGAAAATGTGTAAAAGCAGTATTTGAGATTTTAGCACTTCTCCATCCTCCCTTCCCCGCCCAGGGACTGGACCAACACCAGCACTTGTCCCTGAGTGCTTGAACATTGCTGCAGGGTAAAATGGGGAGGAAATGAGGGAAAACAGGGAGAATGGGAGCATTTTCTGTGCCAAGCAGCATTGTGCCCGGCAGGGTACAAACGCCTGTGTGCTGGGCACTGACTGCAGCTCCCGAGGGACTGAAGGATCAGGGATCTGGCTTCTGCCTCAAGGTCCCCGGCACCACCTTCTTCCACCGAGCTGTTCTTGCTTTCAACAGTCTTCCACGGCTGCCTCACGACTCTGGGCACAGCCAGCATTGTGTCCTGAGGACGCTGCCTTCTCTCGCGCTAGACGCTGCTTTCTCGGCAAAAGGCAGTTTCTCGCTTCTGACAGCACTGCTATGGAAAAGCAGTAGAGAGAGCCAGCAGAGCTTCTGCTGGTGCTGCAAAAGCAGGGCTAACTCCCACTCAGCTCCAAAGTGATCCTGTGCTGGAAAAAGCAGGATTCTTGCTGCACAAGCACCTTGGCTTGCTGGAAGCAGAAGCAAGCACCAGTGTTTCTCTGCAGAGTGCCCAAACAGAGCACTAGCACGTACACGGCGAAAGAAGCAACCTGACGCTTCCTGCTCTCTCTACAGCTCTCGCTTGCAGACAGGGCATGTTTGGCGTGGATCTAGCCCCGGGAGCTGTGCACTGTGCTGGGGAAGTGCTACAAGTGTGCCTGAAGCTCCTCCTGCAGCCTGCAGCCCTGACGGCTTCTGCCTCAAATTCTCCACCACCACCTTCTTCCACCGAGCTGTTCTTGCTTTCAACAGTCTTCCACTGCTGCCTCACGCCTCTGGGCACAGCCAGCATTGTGTCCTGAATAAGCTCCCTGTGCCAGCTTTTACAGGGCCAACCAGGCTGCTCTCCTCCTGCCAAAGCTGCTTGGAGCTGGAGTTTTGGGATGCACTCACAGCATGGGAAATATTTGCATCCAGCCTAAGGCAGATCCCTCCGGGGGCATTTTGGGCATTTTGGGCTGCTCCCTCCTTCCCACTGGAAGTGAAACCAGGCAAATCCACGACCAGCCTTACAGGGGAAAGTAACAATTTCACACGGTTGTAAGCTGTTTTAGTGGCGTTTTTTGTGCTCTATCTCAAGGTCACAATTACATAATAGTTTAGAAAAGCATTATCTCAAATTCCTCAGATGATTAGTGCTGATATATTGATTACATGATCCGAATTTGCTGATTTTCTGTATTTATAGTCGACTTCTATATGCTTTAACCTCTTTTTCTAATTATCTGAAAGGCATGTGCCGCTTCAAGGTCCTTCCTTGCATTTTCCAGCTGCTTAAGCATCTCTGAACTGCTATTGTTGAGAGGCTTGTTTTAAAAATGTATTAAGGGGCACCACTCTAGTACAAAACCAGGGCCTGGCCAGGGCTCAGGCCCTAACCTGGAGTGATGTCTCTTATTTGCTAAGGCACTTAAAAAAAAATCTTCTACCTATTTAAAACTAAACTTTCATTTCCAAATTGATGTATTTTAGTTCCTCTGAAGGTTCTAATTCAGTCCTCACATTTCTGAGCCCCCCTGGGCTTGTACGGATTTCATACTCCAACAGGGAAGGGGTTGTCACCCCAAATTCCTGGTGGCATCTCCAGGTGTGGGGGTCGCTGCCGATCCCGGCTGTGCCGAGCCATTCCCAACCAGCCAGTGCATTAATGAGGGGAATCCAACGGGAAATGTAAACAGGAAAGCCCCGGGGTGGGGGGAGCTAAGGGGAGCAGGGCTGGGAGGAGAAGCTCCCTCTGGTGCGAGGAATGGACTTCAGAGCAGAGCTGCCCTCCCCAGCCCGCGGCTGGCGGCCGCTCAAAGGTGTTAATTGGGGCAGATAGCGGCTGGGACACTGTCCCCAGCTGTCCCCCTCCTCGGGGGCAAGCACAGTGTCACATTCCTGCCGCTCGGAGTTCAGCGGCAGAGACCCGGAGCTGGTGCAGGGAGAGGGGATGGGGTTCTGCCTCGCTGGGCGAGAGAGTGGGGACGGCTTCAAACAGAGCTCAGATGGGATATTGGGTAGGAATTCCTCCCTGGGAGGGTGGGGAGGCACAGAGAATCTGGGCAGGGTTTTCTTTCTTCTTCTCTCCAAGAAAACGCCTGCTGGTCTCTGAGCCTGGTCTACTCCTGGATCAAGAGCTGACAATCGCTGTGGCCTGTTTTGCTGGAAATTTGGGATAATTTGGGAAGTAGGAGTGGAAGAAAATATGTAAAAGCAGAGAATATTTCCTAGAGAAACTGTGGCTGCCCCTGGATCCCTGGAAGTGTCCAAGGGCAGGTTGGATGGGGCTTGGAGCAGCCTGGGGTGGTGGAAGGTGTCCCTGCCCATAGCCTGGATGAGTTTGGAGGTGCTCTCCAATCCAAACCCTGCTATAAATCCACAATTTTCATCCACCTCAAGTGAATTGAGGAAATTAAGGGGCAGGGCTGCATTTTCCTCCTGTCTGTGGCATGTTTGGTGTCCCCACAGCTCAGGTTTGTGGTTTACCCAGTGGCCCAGCACTGGTGACACTGCTCTGAGCAGGAGAAATCCCCTCACCAGCGCCGTCCCACATCCTCCTCCTCCCCACCAGGCTGTGTCAGGAACCAAGAACCTCTCCCTTTCTGTGGGGTGAGAGTTAAAAAGAGAGAAGAAATGGTTGGGAATGGCTTGTGCAGGATCTGGGGGAGCTGAGTCTCGTTCAGAGGCAAAATCCCCTTCCCTGGGGTCTGGGAATGCCCCTGGCATCTCACAGGGGTCCTGGTCCCATCTTCCATGAGAACCAAGTGAGTGTCACTTCTGGACTGAATTGGAATTTAGTGACCTCATTGGAGGAAATTATTTTGCTCAAAGCAAGATATATTTATATACATATTTTTTTTAGATTTTTATTCTCAGCCATTTTCCTTTGCAGGCAGGTTTCGCTTCTCTTTCTGAGCCTCTCTTTGTGTTTTCCTTTGCAAAAGGAGAGAAAAAAAAAAATAATCCCTCAGTGCTCTGGGCAAACAATTTTCTTCTTGCTGCCCCCTGCCATGAGCCTGACTGCACTGCACTGCAGAAATCCTGCTTGTCAAAGCTTGAACTGAATTGATTTTGTGGGTTCTAAAGGTGTTGGATGTGCTGGGAATCTCCTGCTCTCCCTGCCTTTTGAGGAAACCCTCTCCTGTTGCTTTGCCTGCCTCTGGATTTCTCTCTGTGCCATTGAGAGCACAACTCTGAACCTCTTTGAGTCTAAAGGACGAGGAAAAAATGGAACCCCAGCTATTAAAAAAACCCCTATTTTCCAGTGCTGCTCCATTTAAAATCCATCTGGAGCAATAAAAGTGCCAGCACTGTGATCCCTGAGCCATCACCCCGAAGTCCTGCTGGCCATGGAGCTCTGCCTTGCTTTCCCTGTTTTCCCTGTTTTCCCTGTTTTTTCCTCCCTTTCCAGTTGTCTCCTTTCCAACCAGAGAAAAGCTCTGCATCCCTGGCCTGCCCTGCAACACAACATTCCCAGAAGGTGGATTTGTGAATGGTTGGCTGCTCACCCTGTGCCTTGGGGCCTTCGTTTTTTCGGGATTTTTTTTTTTTCCAGGCCAGCTGAGGGAGGAAGTTTGCAGGATGTTATCAGCATCCTGTTGCTGTGACCTGCTGAGCAATAGCATGGAAATGTCTCCCCTTCACCACACCCCGGTGGCAACCTTTTGGCTCCTGTCTGCTGGCCGTGTTCTGCAAGATTAATGTGTTTTTCCACACATCCATAGCTAAAAGGCACGGATTTGTAGTTCTGCTTGGTGGTTTTTGTTTTTTTTTTTTAATTTTTATTTTCCCGCTATCCGGGTGTTTCTGGCAGTGTTTGTAAAGTGTGTGAACCTCACCTCACAGGGGGGCCATCCAAAACATGGTCAAGGTGGAGAGAGATTTTGGCTTTTGGGGTAGAGAGTTGTTGGTTGGAGAGCACTGACGAAAAAACCCCAAAAAATCAAAACCAACCAAACAAAAACCCAAACAAAAACAAACAAACAAACCCCCACAAACAAACAAACAACAACAAAAAAAACCAAAAAAACCCCAAAAAACCAACCCCCCCCCCCAAAAAAAACGCACAAAACCCCCCCAAAAACCCAAAACCAAAACCCCAACCCCCTCCCAAAAAACCCCCAACTAAGCCCCCTCCAAAAAAACCAATAAAAGAGGATAAAACTAAGAATTATATCACCTTAATGAGGATAAATGTTTGATTTTTAGCTCATGGAGGGGTTTCCCCCAGGGCACTCAGTAATGAACATCTTGGGTGCTCCATGTGCTGTGTTTTCACCACCAGCCATGATTTTGGCCATTATCCATGTAATTCCATGATCCCTGCCACTGGAGCTGGCCAGGGAGAGCAGCTTGCCATGGGAAATGGCTTTGCTGCAATCAAATCCTTCTCAGGAAGTGCCTTGGTTTCACCAATTTGTATCGAGAGGAGAATATAAAAGAAGCTGAGCTGAGCCTTCTCCTTTCATGCTGATGTTCGTGTAATTCCACAAATCTTTAATATCAGCATAATATTTCAATTGTCCTGGAAGAAAACATTCCAGTGGTTCCAAATGTATCTGCTTAGGTGTTCTTGTTCCAAAGGGAGGAAAGAGGAGAAAGTGAAGTGTGAAAACAAAACTCCCAAGCTCCTCTCAGATTTTTTTTTTTTTTTTTTTGCTCTTTCCACGTCCCATTCCCCAGCCCATCCCTTCCCACTGCCGTCCTTGGAGCATCATCAGCAAAGGGTTTGGGCCACAAGCTTGGTTCTCCTCCAGGAGCATCCCTTGGGAACGTCCAGCACGCAGGTTTGGACAGCCAGGGCTTGGAAAGGTGAGAGGAATTCCTTGTGTCCAGGTTTGGCTCCACCCTTGCATCCTCCCTCACCTGGTGCCCAGTCTGAGCGGGGTTTAATGGATGGATGGAAATCAGATCCCACTGTCCTGGTTCATCCCTAACGAGGTCCTCATGGGACCAGCCAAGCCCTCCAAGGAGGGATGGTCCTCAAGGCTCTGTGTTGATTTTGGATTTAGGTTTTTAACCCTCTTTTTGTGCTCAGGGTGAGCCTGTGGGACTGAGCTGAGCTCTGGGTGGTGGCTGCATCAAGGACTCCAAGTTCTGCTGGGGTGGAGGCCAAGGGGAACAACTGGAGCTGCCCTGGAGTAGCCAACACCAGCTTTTGTCATCCCAAGGACTCCTGGTGACTCTCCAGCTGCAATGCCCTGAGGCTGTGACATTGTTTGTCCAGGGCCTTTGCTACTTCCAGCAGAACAAGCTGGTGTTTGTTATAGGGAGAAAAAGCTGCCTCCAGCAGGAATAATTCTGATTTAAGGTCCTGGTCCTTTTTCAGGGCTCTTCAGGGAAAAGATAATTCTGACCCCATTTCTATCCAGCCACCAATTTTTGCTCAGCTCGATGCAAATCCTCGGCTGGGGCTGCCAAGTAACATCACCTCTGTCCCTTTGCCCCCCGTGCCTGGGGGGCAGTAAATCTGTAGGCAAACATTAGGCCTTCCTGAAAAGCCTGGCATTGCTGGGAGAGAATCAAAAGCTGGAGGGTTTTTATTATCTCTCTCCTTATTGTCTTTTCTTTTTATTGCCTTTTGGAGTCACCCTGGAGAGCAATCTCCATCCCACAGTGTGGCCCTGCCAGACTTCCTCTGCTGTCACCGTGACCTAAGGAATTGAGGCCAAGCCTTCCTCTGCTCCAAGCATTAACAAACCCAGCTCCCTAAAACTCCAGGGATCCCTTTTTCTGTGTGTCCCAAAGCTCCAGTGGGACTCCCAGGGCTTTTTCTCCCCCCCTCCCATTACCCCAAACCGGTGTTTGGGAGCGGGAAGGTTCTCTGCCCGGTGCCGCGGTGGGAAGTCTCTGAAATCCCCTGATAACTCCTGGCTGCCAGGGCGGTCTGCACGGGGGAGAGGCCTGGAATCTGGCAGGAACCCGGAGAGATGCTTCTTGCAGGGAAACTATGTGCTCTGCTCGCTCATTAAGCAGAGTGAGCACTTATCTCACTTATCTGCTGCTCCTGCTCCCAGGGAGGCCGGGGTTGGAGCGGGCCAGGATTGCAACAGGCTCAGATCCTCTGGGAGAAGGTAGAGGTGGGACACCAGTGCTGAGGTCAGGCTGAGGTTGTAGGGGCTCCTTTTTGCCCTTATCATTCCCAAGCATGCAGCCCACCTCTGCTTTCCTGGGAAGTGGAGAGGTGAATCAAAACCATGCTGAGGGAAATGTGCTGGTGTCAGTGTGCTGAGCCTGGCTTGATGCCCTCAGTCACAGAACCATGGAATCACAGAATCACAGAATCACAGACTCACAGAATCACAGAATCACGGAATCACAGAATCACAGAATCACGGAATCATGGAATCACAGAATCACAGAATCACAGAATCACAGACTCACAGACTCACAGAATCACAGACTCACAGAATCACAGACTCACAGACTCACAGAATCACAGACTCACAGAATCACAGACTCACAGAATCACAGAATCACAGAATCACAGAATTTCTAGGTTGGAAGAGACCTTCGAGATCAAGTCCAACCCAGCTCTAACACCTCAACCAAACCATGGCAGCCAGTGCCACATCCAGTCTCTTCTTAAACACATCCAGGGATGGTGACTCCACCACCTCCTCAGGCAGACAATTCCAGTATTTTATCACTCTTTCTGTGAAAAACTTTTTCCTAATATCCAACCCATACTTCCCTTGATGCAGCTTGAGACTGTGTCCTCTCGTCCTGTCTGTTTGTCTGGTTTGGCTTGGAAGAGATCTTACAGCTGATCTGGTTCCCAGTACCCAAATTCCTTCTCAACATCCCAGCCAACCCTGCCCTGTGTCAGTGGGAAGCCATTCCCCTTTGTCCTGTCTCTCCAGGTCGTTTCCCAAAGTCCCTCTCCAGCGATTTTGGAGCCCCATTAAGCACTGCAAGAGGCTCCAAAGTCTCCTCAGTGCCTTCCCTTCTCCAAGCTGAACAATCCAAATCCTCTCATCCCTGCCTTACTCCAGCATTGCTGGAATCAGTGGGATTTTCCAGTAAAAAGTCAAGTTCCATCGTGCTATGGGATCTGCTGGACATCAGAAGGGACAGGGAGAACATCAAGGATAATAAATCCACAATAAAAGTTCCCAAGGTCTGACTTGGATGTACCCTTTGGATTTTCCCCTTGGCAACCAAAGAAATTGCTTAAGGAAAAGAAAAATCGTTGCAATTTCCTCCCAGTTTTGGCTTGTTCCAGGAAAAGAGGGGATTTTTCAGTCTCAGGGGAAGGAAGGGTAACCTCCCATCCACAGGTCTGGGCTTCCAAAGGCTTCCAAACCTGGAGAAACGTGTGCCTGAGCAGCCCATATTTCCATAACTGGATTCCCAGCATGGGATGGGCTTCCAGGACCTGACCTTTCTCCCCTGACAGCGACTAAAGTCCACCTTCCTTCCCTAATTATCCTCCCAGAGTGGCAACAACTCTGATATCAATTAATTAGTTAATCACACACCTCCTTAGGTGGGTCAGCTGGGTCCAAAAACGAGCTCAGCTTTGCCAGGATATTTTACTGAGAAACTTTTCCTGGCCAAAACGCATTTAACTGGATTTTCTCTCTCTGTTTGCTTTGGATTGGATGAGCTCCCTCAAAACCTGAAAAAAAAAAAAATCCGATTAAAATGGGAATACTCTGGTGAACTACTCAGGCAACCTGTCTCCAACCCATTCCTGGGCTGTGTCCAGGCAGGGTGCAGCCACTGAGGGGCTGTTTTCCTTGGATTTACCTTTCTGCTGGAATGCAGCAGTCCTCTCTTCCTCCACCAGCACTGCTGGTTTGGACCTGTGAGCTCATCAGCTCCTGCCCCGTCCCAGCTCTCCACGCTGCAGCTCCCTCTGTGTCACACAGCATTCCCATCATAATTCCAAGGTCAACAATTTGGCTGACTCACTCTGGGTCAAACAGGGGATTTCCAGAAGCAAACATGAATATTTCTTTTTGCTTTGATTTTTTTTTTTTTTATTACTTTTCCCCTTTTCTGTGTGAGAACCTGCTGGAAGCTGGCTGGTCTGACTCTGCACGTCCTGAGGTCATCCCAGCTTCCTTTTGGGAAAGGTTAGAGGAGATCCAGACTTCTCATGGATGCATTGGGGATCTTCTTGCACTTTGGTGAGGGAAATGGGTGCAGCTAAATCATAAATTCGTGGAATGGTTTGGGTTGGAAGGGACCTTCAAGCTCATCCAGTTCCATGGGCAAGGACACCTTCCACTATCCCAGGTTGCTCCATCCAGCCTGGCCTTGGACACTTCCAGGGATCCAGGGCCTCCCCACCCTCACAGGGAAGGATTCCTTCCCAAAATCGAACTTAAATGGAGCCTAAAACCCCCCAAAATATATCTTTTAAAATATTTTTAGATGAGTCTTGAAGTTGGGTCTTGGAGAGAAACAGCAAGCGAAGTATCTACTGAAATATCCGTGTGTTGATCCAGTCTGGGATCAGCAGGGCAGGACCCTGGTGGAAAAACAAAGGGATTCCCAGTTAAACCTGCTCCATGCTGGCCCTGGCTCTTCCCTCAGGAAGTATCCAAGCCAGGGTTTCATAAGTGCTGCCAGGAGTGGTTATGGTCACATCCCATCCTTACTTGCCTTTGCACATCTCCTCCCAAACCTAAAAATGTCTAGGGGAAAAAAAAATAAAAATAAAAAAAAATAAAAATAATAAAATAAAATAAAATAAAATAAAATAAAATAAAATAAAATAAAATAAAATAAAATAAAATAAAATAAAATAAAACAAAAATCCCAATTTTCTCCCTAAAACCCAAGCATTTCAACACCTGCCTTGAATTCCCCAAGTGCAGCATCACACCCTGGGCTGCAAAGAACATTTCCCACCAGCCCGGGGGCTGGAGCAGGGTCAGCGGGAGCGGGGTCGTTCCCTGGGCTGCCCGATGCCCCCTCGGACACCGCCGGGGGCAGCACCAGGGGACAGGAAAACAACATTCAGCTGTGGCATTTGCTGCTTGCGTGCAGCCGCCGGCAGGAACTGCTTCCTCTCTTTCCAGGCTTTTAGGGAAAGGGGAGCTCCACGGAGTTGCTAAATTGGAATGAAGTGAAGAAAAAAAAAAAATAAAAAAAAAAAATTGCTGCGAACAACAGAATGTTTGGCTATTTTTTCTTTCTTTCTTTTTTTTTTTTTTTTGGAAGACAGAAAAAACACAAAACCTTGGAGTGATTTACATGGGAAAGGGGAGCCGGAAACAATTTTAGAGGCTGTTTTCCAAAATTGATGAATAACAGAAGATACAATGGATAAAGCAAATGGCCCAAATTTCCTGCTCTTTTAAGCTGCTGAATAGATACTGAAAACAAGGGTGCCCTGTTTTTCTCCTTACGGAGCTGCCAGAGAGGGATTTTTTCCCGGGTTATTTCGGTTCTGGAGGCAGGAGCAAGGTGGGTGCTGGGGGCCCCCAGGATCGTGGGTGCTCAGAGGAGAAGGATGCTTGGGAATTCCAGAGTGGGGAAGAGCAGCATGGCCAGAAGAGTAATTTGGATGAAGAGTCACTTTGACTAATTTCTGGCAAGTAATGCTGCAGGCACGAATCGTGAAGAGGGGTCTGAAACTTCCTTTTGGATTTTTTTTTTTTTTTAAATTACTCCTCATTTGATTTCTCCTCTGCCTGAGGCTCTTCTCCTCCAGAGCCAAGCACTCTTCCCTCATAACCCTTGCCCCTCGCCCACTGGATGAGGACACAGGTTTGGCTCCAACCAAACCCAAGTTGGAAACTTTTATCTCTCTTTGCAAAAGCCTTCGACGCTTCCAGAGAATATTCTTGTTTTGCTTTGGGATAAAAAAAAAACAAAACAAAAAGAGCCTTGGATGAGATCCCTGCAAAGCTCTTGTCTTCCTCTGCTTAGGCAAGATCCAGGAGCTCCAGCCCTCTTCTGGGACACCACAAGGGATGTCCGTGTGTTTGATCTTTTTTCAGTGGGATAAAAATCCAGGGAAACTTCCAGTAAAGCCTCTTGGCTGTGTCCTCTTTGCACCCCACGTGCACGAAGTCAGGGTGCAGTGAAGGGATTTTGGTTGCATGGCCACACAAGGTCCTTTTTGGTGGCTTTGCAATCAAAACTGTTTGGGCTTAGCTGTGGGGGTGGGAAAGGCTGAGGTTCAAGGGTGTGAGGTGAAAACCTGGTGAGCTTCCACTCTGGAGACCTGGAAAAGTTGTCTCCAGCCTGTCCAAACTGGTGCACGGACATCATTGGAAAATCTGCCCTGGATTTTGGACCTGCCTAAGAGGTTCCCATCAACTGTTGTGGGGAAATACTTCCCCTAAGTGGATATTTTCTGCTTGCAAAGCAGTTTTATGTTGGAAACCTGAGGAACATCTTGGAAACTGCTGGCCAGTGACTTCCATGGGTGCATCTTCCCATGATTGTGTCTGCTGGGTCCTGCAGTGTCCTGTGAAACAAGGATCCTCCAGGTTCATTTAGTCTTTCAGATAATGAATCTCTCTCCCTGCTTTTTTTTCCTCCCATCTCTCCAGCATCTTTTCCTTTCCAAAATCTGGGAACTCCACCAGGCAGTTGCACCAAATAAATCAATAAATAAAAGTAACCACAGACAGCAGACTGAGCTGTTAATTGCACTCCAAACCTTGTTTTTCACTGCTGGGTCAAGTGATCACCCCTCCCCAAAGCCTGCTGGCTCCTGGGCTGGACAGAACACACACGAAATAATGCAAAGCCACAATCCCCAAATCCCCTTTTTTTGGGATGTTTCCCATGCTAGCCAAAGCCCAATAACCCACAGGGTGTATTTATGGCCTCTGTAAGCAAATTGTCATTCGAAGGCCACTTGGAGCCTTCAAACCCCGGTGAATTATTGTCCATGTGCTACACACCTCTTCCTTAGCAGCACATTCAGATGTCAGGGCCCTGAGGAGCACTTTCCTCCCTCAGGCTCATTCAGGCCTCAGAGGAAAAGGGATTCAAACCACTCTGGTATTTTTAACTGATTCTTTTCCACTGGTGGGGGCAGACTCAGATGGTTTTTTGCTGAGGCATCACCCCTGTAGGTCATCTGGTCTGTGGCTGCACATGAATTGAAGGAAGGTGCTGGATGCTGAGCCTCTGGAAAGACACGGGGGGGTTATTGGATGGTGTAAAATCACTGAGAGCTCCCCAGTCCCTGCGCAGAGTCATGGAATGGTTTGGGTTGGAATGGACCTTAAAAGATCATGTTGTTCCCAAAGTTGACCCCGAACAGGGATCAAACCTTGATCATCTCCTGGGCTCCCCACAGGACAGCAGTGGTGGTGGTGAGGTGAAGGTAAGGCCAGGTGTGACCAAGAGCTCAGTGCTTGGGGGAAGGAGGACGTTCTGTCCTGAGACAGACATGAATCCTCCCCAGGAAATTCCCTCTGGATGAGCAAGGAGAGCAGTGAAGGTGTGAGGAAAATCTGTGGTGAGGCACCCACTGTGTTTTTGGGGCTTCTGGGACAGCTTCAGTCCCAGTGCTTGCAGCTCCATGTGACCCTGAAATCCACACTGCCCCACATCAGCACTGCCTGCTGCTGGAAAGGGTCAGGCTGGACTTCAGGAGGAATTCCTGCCCAGAAAGGGGGATTGAACACTGGAATGGATTGCTCAGGAAGGTGCCCAATAAACGACTGGATGTGGCAGTCAGTGCTCTGGGCCTGGTGACAAGCTGGGGATGGGTCACAGGTTGGACTTGAGGATTTTGGAGCTCTTTTCCAACCTAAATGCTCCTGTCACTCTTGGATTCTAAGTGAGCTGGGTCCTGTCCATGTAGATGCTTTAGCCCTGGGTAAAATTTATTTATTTTGAAAGAAAATAAATAAAGTGGCTGGAGAAAGGTCAGATCTTGACATGGCTTGCACCGAGAGATAATTACTGATGAGGTTTTTAGCTCTGAAGCAAATCTCATCTCCCCAAGAAAACCCAGTCTGTATTTCACCCTGAACCTTTCAGGGTGTGTAGAAACCTGCTGTGTGGGATTGCCACCCAGACCCCCAATTCCTGATTCACCACCAGCCGTTTCAGGAAGTGAACTCAAGCCTGAGAGATGGAAAAAGCCGCCTCAGATCTGGGATTTACGAGGAGCAGTGATGTCAGGGTGAATTCCTTGCCTTGTACAAGCCCCCAGGGAGGATGTCCACGACAGGGCGCTGACGTGGACACACCGCCCTGAGCCACGAGGGGCTAAGCACTAATTATAGAGTAATTAATGTCATTTGCAGAGCTCGGCGTGGGCTGCACACCCAGAGAAGCCTTTGTTCCACGGGCTGCTGAGCAGATGGAGAGCAGCCCTGGCCCCACGCTCAGGATGCCCAGGAGTTTCGTGTGTGCCAAGGACAAAGGCTGGCAGGGGATGAAAGGATTCCAGGACTCATTTACTGCACACGTGACGTTGGCCAGGCTGGAGGCTGCTGTCATCAGATGGGGTGGACACAATGGACACAACCCTCTGGATTTCTCTTCCAGCCCTGGGTGGGATGCAGGTTTTGGGAGAGAGATGGATTTACCCGTGGGCTTCGAATATTGGTGGGATCTTCCATGGATGATGAACATTTTGGTCACCTGCAGGGAGTTCCTGTGAGGGGTGGCTGGTAATCAGACCACCAGGGTGATGCTGAGGAGCTGGTGGGAAGGGGGAGGGAGGGTGAGGAGGCAGCTGGCTGAGGAAGCCCCTCTGTAAGCATTTTCCTGCCCTGGGATGACCAACGTACATCCTGAGCAGAGGGCACCGCATTGTGCGCCCCGTGCTCTGCCCATCCTGCCAGGAACAATGAGGAGGCTCTGGAAAACAAGGAAAGGCATTCCCAGGGCTGTGGGAGAGAAAAGCAGGGGGCACTGGGGGTGAGGACGCGGGAGGAGCACCGATGTGCCTTGGCTGTGTGAGGTCAGGCAGCCTGAATGTCCCAAATTCATCAACTGCCTTGGTCCAGGCAACTGGGGAGGCAAGAGATCAAGGCCATGGCTTGAAATTTATCTCCAAACCGTTTCTCAGGGGCTGTTTGAAGCTTTTCACACTGCTCTGTAAGAGGCTGCTTGGGAGTGAGTGAGTGTTGGGGAGCTGATGGCAACTCCTCCTTGTTCCCTGCTGGGATCCTGGAGCCTGTGGAATGTGGGGGCCAGGTAAAGGGGTGGGTGCCCAGCCCCAGGGCTGAGGACAGAGGTGGCATCTGTGCCAAGCTTCTCTCCCAACTGAATCCACCCTCCTGCCTGGCCTTTCTGCTCCTAAAATTCCCTTCTCTTCCCTTCACCTCTCTGGATTCAAGTGGTTCTGTGCTGAATTTCCCATCAATTGAAGTTCTTTGAAACAGGAAGAGTTTTGGAGTCTTTCAGGAGCACAGGAGAATCCTGTGAGGTTCACAGGCCGTGCAGGTGAGGGCTGAAGCTTCTCATGGACTTTTTCCAAGCAAGGAGTTTTTTCCACCAGGGTGGTTTGGATTTCAAATTTTCCAGCAGCTGGGTCTGCATTTACTGCAGTTACAGACCCACACCTGGCTGAAAGCTGTAGAACTACAACCCAAGGGAAGATGGAAATGCCAAAGGTTTGGATTCTTCCCCAAAACCGAGCAGGGACAGCCCTTTACCTGTCAAATAGATCCAGATTATTCCTATGGCTCATTTTTTCTGTCCAGTTCAGCCCTGCCATGTGAAAGACACCTGTGTCAGGAATGGATGGAGTTGGAGATGGAATCCCTTTTCTTGTGGAGCATCTGCCCTCCACATCCCAGCATCCATGGCCTCAGCAGAGGGAGCTTGTCCTCTGTGCCTCAGGGATCCCTAAAGCCCATCAGGGCTGACAGGGACGATTTTCAAGGGTAACATCAAATTTTGCTGTCATTGTCAATTGTTCTTTAGAGATGGTGCTGGCATTCCCGGCTCCTGGCAATTCCCCAGCAGCCTGAAGAATTAATGTCTTCCTTGGCTGCTTGTGGGAGGGTTTGGTTAATCTGGGATGGGATTTCCATGAGGTTCTGGCTGTGCTTGCTCCATGTGCTGCAAACCCTCCGTGTGAGATACCTGTGAGATTTTGGGGAGGAGATTTCACTTAAGGGTTCTTTTTCCCCCTTAAAAATCCAAGCTATTCCAGGCAGCAAAAGGAATTGGGGGTTCATTTTCATGTGCAGGTGTGAAACTCAGAGCAGCTGAGGGCTGCAAGCTCAGCTTTTCCAGGTGGGTCTCCTGAGCTCGGAGACGATGGTGCTAAAAGCCATGAATGTGCTTTGAATGAGAATCACAGATCATGGAATGGTTTGGGTTGGAAGGGACATTAAAGCTCATCCAGTTCCACGGGCAGGGACACCTTCCACTATGCCAGGGTGTTCCAAGTCTCACCCAGCGTGGCCTTGGACACTTCCAGGGATGGGGCAAACACAGCTTCTCTGGGCAAGTTACTGTTAATGAACATCAGGATTGCTCCCAACCCACCCAGCACAAAATCTGTGTGAGCTTGGACTCTGCTGGGAGGCAGGTCCTGCTTAGCAGGATATTTTCCAGACTTGGTTAAAGTGATTTCCAAATGCACAGGCTGTTTCTGCTGGAAAAAAACCAGCCTTTGCTGGAGCAGAGGGCTGATGATTTGAAATCAATTTGCCATGGATGGGTTTAGAGCTGACATTGGCTCCGTTTCCAGGCATCTGCACATTGCTATCATTTGTTAACGGTGTCATAAATGCTGCTTTCCCCTTTCCTTGTCACAGCTCCTCTGAATTACAACAACTCCTTTAACTTCTCAACAATCCCCTCTCTCCCAAGCCCTGCCACCTGGAAGAGCAGCAGGAGCACCCCCCCTGTGCAATTTCCCTTTCCCTCTTAACCTTGACCTGGGATGTGCTGAAAGCTGTTACTGGGAACTACCTTGATCAGAAATGACATTAGAAAAACTTGCACAACCAGCTGCAGCAAAACCCCACTGAGATAAAAAATTCCCAGAGCCAACAGTTTGGAGTTAGGGACCTGCTCTGCCTTGGGATGTGGGGCTGACTGCTTCAAGGTAGCAGCGATTAAATTTTGTTTGCTTTCTTTTCAGAGGGGCTGTGATTCGTAAAAGGAGGGAAAGCCTTGCCCGGAGCCCTCTGGGTCCTTCAGGGATTGGGGTTTGTGGTTTTCAGGTCACACCTAAAACTCTGCTGAGGTGGAACGAGTTCCCAACAGTTCAGCTTTGTGGACTGAGGCTTGAAAGGAGCCTGAATACAAGGCTGAGCACCAGGTCTTGTGCAAAACTTGAGCAGGATCTGGATACCACGACCTCGCAAAATTCTTTAAGTGTAGAATCTTTATTGTCTCTGGGAATTCTTTGCTAAAGCCTTTTCCAGGCTGGGTGGCAAATCCACAGACATATTCCCGGGACATCCTTGACCCAGAAGTTTGTGACGAACGTCTGATGATTTGAATCCTTCTCCTCCTCAGCCAAGGGGCATTTGTGTATACTGAATTATCCAAGAGTTAATTTTAGCAAGGCCGGAGCCTGGAAATTGAAACAGCTTTAATGGGCTCTGCTTGAAGCTTTTATTTACTGCTAGCCCGAGCAGAGAAATCAAGATCCAAAGCTGTTCCTCCTGCGGGCAGTGGAAACAATCTCTTTACTGCAGTGAGACTCCAACCCTTAACTTGTGTCCAACCTGAACTCCTCCAGTCTGCACGCGCTGGCAGGGAACGAGCTGCTCTCAGTTTCTGCTCTTGGAGCCCTGGAATCCTTTTTGATCCTGGAGATAAGGGAAAAGGCTTCTAAGCAGATGCGTCATGCCTGCTTAATTTTCCATTAGAGGCAGAGGAGAGATTTAACTCTCTCCTATCAGAGCGTGTGTGTGTGGAAAAGCTCGGCTTTCCTGGTGCCGAAACCCGTCCTGTGAGTGGAGATACTGGGGAGACCTCGGAGCATCCATCCCTGGGAACATCATTAGTTGTGGAAAAGCCATTCATTAGTAACAGGCAATATGTCCTTCTCTCCCCTCCTTTGGAGAATAGGCAGTGCTATCTAAATAAGCTGTTTCCTGAGAAGTTACTCAAAGTTACTGCTGGAGCTCCAGGCCAACTCTCCTCCCCCAGGAGCCGGACAGACACAAAGCTTTTGGAGAGGGAAAGTCTGCCCTTGAGCCCAGCAGTCGGTGCCATTCCTCTGAGGTTCCTCCTTTCTCCTCGGCCTCCTCAACGTGCTCCCTGCTTGTTTTTTCACCTCCCACCATTTGCCAAACCATTTTTATGTCTGCACACGGGCTGGAGGCGCTGGAGCCCTCTGTGCTCTGGGTTTGTCCAAAATCCAGGTTCCCTTCGCTGCCTTCCCACAACCTCCTGCATTCCTTGTCTTCCTCCAGCCTCATCTTCCATAAAACCACTGACTTCCCCAGGCAAGAGGTCACGAGCAGGCACCTTCTCACAGGCTTTGTTCTGGAGCATCCTGGAACCAAGAGCCTGATTCTGGAGAGGGAAATTTGGGAGCAGCATCTCCCAAATGCTGCCACTCCCTGAGTGGCAGCAGCGCTGTGGAAAAATCTTTCCCACTTCTCTTCCTGACAAAGGAGGGAGAAGTTTGTGAAATTTGCTCCAGCGGGCTGCTGGAAACCTGCTCTGGTGGGGCTGGAGGGTGCAGCTGGGAGGAAGGAGGGTCTTTTTTCTGGGAGTTGTGCCCTCTGCTCTGTGTTACCAGCACTTCATTCCACCTTCTCCATTAGAAACGCTCCCTTGCCCGCCGCAGCCGCCTTGGGGAGGTGTTTGGGACAACACGTCAAAGCAGGAAAGGCTCTCAGAGGAGAGGGCAGCTGTGGGGACACAGATGGATGTCCCTGTGCTGCCTTTCAGGCCAGCACCACACCAGGGTTTGAATTTTTTAGACTTATGTATTATCTCTGTTTAAAACCCCACCGTTATGGTGGTCCCTGCACGGTCCAGTCCAACGGGAGCGAGGTGTTCTGGCCTCCCCTGAATCTGATCTCAGCATCTCCATCCTCCAGCTGCTGCCACATCTCCAGCCTCGTTCCACTGGGAGATTTGGGCTGTCACACTGACATCCCCCCTACTTTGGCTGGGTGATGTTGCTGATGTGGCCAGGACTACAGAAAAATTCCAGTTTTACTGAATTCTCACCAGAGAAATGTGGGAAATAACTGTGCTTGGAGCAACACACGGTGTGCAGCACTTATCCCACACTGGCCAGGAGGTCCCAACAGACCCAAGACCCAAATCCAAGCCGAGGAGGAACAAAATGTATCGGGCCCACCCTGGGAGCGCCGAGCGGGGAGGATTTAGCCGTGTATAATGAACTGCCTGCGGATCGTTTATCACAGCCCCGCTCCGATTGCCCGCGGGTGATGATGGACACCAGAAGTCGGGAAAAAACCTAACGACGTGTGGGGAACGGAGCGCAGGTGTCCGTGCTGGGAAAGCGGCAGGAAATCAACCTGACAGCCTTTAGGAAAGCGCCTGGAGCTGGAATCCGCCCGGACCCCTGGCCCGGCTCGTCCCCCTCCTCCCTCTCCCCCACCTTCCCGGCGGGAGGGCTCTGCTGAAAGGCTCCTTTCTTTCCTTCCCCGCGTGGATGATCCCACCTCTTCAGACAGCCTCTGTTTGCCTTTGGAGAAGGGAACAGCTGGGGCAGATCTCGGGCTGCGGCTGAGCCCCCCTGCCCGCCCTTGCACCTTGCTCCTGGGTGGGAGACGGCAGGAAAACTTGCAGGAAAGCCGGCATTCCTCCCCAGATCTCCGGCACCTCGGGATCACACGCATTCCCATGGGGTTAGCCCCATCCCCGGGGCTCAAGGGAGGAGATTCCAGCAGAGCCCCCGTTCCCCGGCTGCTCGGGCCATCCCTGAGCATCTCCGTTATTGGAGAGCCCCTGACCTCCCCTGTCGGGTTTCCCCATTGTCTGCCTGACCTCACCATTATAAAGCATTTCCTACTATTTAGCCTGATGTTTTTCTTTCTTAATTTTAGGCCATTAGTGCTTGTTCTTCCCAAATTTACTGCTGAAAATGACTCTGCCTCCTCCCTTCCTCTGGCTTGACGGATGGCTATGGAGTGACCCTCCAGGATTTATATCCCCAGTGGCGGGCAGGACTCCTCTCCTCTCTTAATCCCCTCCAGGCCATAGAAAAATAAAGTTGTTGTCTTTAAATCCGAATCTGTTACAAGCTCAGCCTCAAAGCAGCGGCCTTCCCCACCTCGCTGGAGTTCAGCTGTGTTTGCTTTCACAGCTCTGTCACAGAAAGTCTAGGAATGAACTTCCCAAGATGTTTCATTTTTCATCAGGGTTTTTCATCAGTTTTCGTTTGCCTCCTCTATTTTCTATCATTTTTTTTAATTTTATACATATTATAAAAATTACATTCTCTTCCCAATCACTTGGAGGGGAAAAAGCTTTTCTTTCCCCTCTTTTCTTTAAACCTAAGTGAATAATTCCTTTTGAGGTTTGTTTCTTAGGGAAAAATAAAATGGAAAAATAAAATTGAAAAATAGCTTCAAAGAATGAAAAATAATTTTCCAGGAAAGGAAACAGCTTGATGAGCAGAACACTGATTTTGTTGGGTTCTTCGGCTTTATGGATTATTGATAATTTTAGCTTTGGCTGTTAAGTTTTAGAGAAACTCATAAATCATATAAAATTATCATTCAGTGTGAGAGTTCATGGAGTAAATACTCTTCTCTTCCACTGGTATGGAAGATAAAATTGATGTGAATTAAAAACTACTTCCAGCACAAAATTTTCAAAATTATGCTGAACTGCGGATGAAATTCCTGGAAAAACAATTTCTCTGGGATGCACATGGGAGTTCCCACTTGAAAGTGTGGCCATTATTTGTGACCAAGGAAGGTTGTGACCCAGCTGGAGATGTTTGGAGATGTTATGTTTGGGGTCATCTGAACAAAAAATATCCTGGGTCTGGCGAAATTTTATCTCCCGTGCTTCTTCCAGGCCTGCAAGTCTGGGAGAGGGATCTACCCAAGTCTGGGATAGGGACTGTGGAAAACTTGTCAGTATTCAAAGATGGGATTAAGCACATGGAAAACAAACTTGGACATGAGTTTGGGGTGTTTCCTTTGGAGCCCTGCCCCGGGCTGCTCCCGTGAGGTGCAGCGGGCAGGGCCGCCGGACACCGCGGCTGAGTGGCCGCTTCCTACCACGGGCTCCCTGCTGCTCCCAGGCTTTATTTCTGGGATCTTTCAGCCATTCCCCTTCCAAGGAGCACTTCCTTCCCGCTTTCCCTCGAGGGGAGCGGGGAGAGGTGGGTTTCAACCAGAGCCAGGAACCAACTTGGGAGGTTGGAAATCAGGGCGGCCGACTCCGGCCACCAAACCCGGAGCTGCTGCCAATTTGGGATGTTTTCCCTTAAAAGTCAAAGATTTAATGGAAAGAGAGGTCAGGCTTTGACCTGAGCACTGAGCAGGGTGACAGAGATGGCTCCTTCATGTCCTCTCCTGGGGTTTGTTAGTCTAAAGTTTAGTCCCCACGTCAGATGATGCATTTTCCAGGGAAGTTAATGGATTCACTCGCACCGCCGCGGAGTGGCTGGCGGGGGTGGGAGGGCGACTCTTTCGTGAGAGACAAATGACTTCCTCTGGACAAGCAGCTCTGTTTTAACTTGGAAAATGATGGATGAGTCCCAAGGAAAGGCTTTGCACAGGCAAAGGAACATGCAAACCTCACGTTGTCGGAGATCCAAAGGGACAGCGGTGGATCCCAAGCGCCGGGAGAGAGCGGAGCCCGGCGGCGGCGGCAGGGATGGGGATCGGTCTGCAGAGGGAGACTTTGGGCCAGAGAAAAAACCACGTCACCACCACCAAACGGAACAGGGAGTGACACCAAAGGGACAGGCCAGAGCTTCGGGAGCCTCCACACAAGTGGGGTTGTGGGTTTGACTCCAGGAGGTCCCAGATCCAGTTAAATCCAAACCTTCCCGCGGCACAGGGATCCGCAGCCTTACCCTTCCGCCCCTGCCCTTGTCCCTCCCAGACTATTGTTTGGATTTTCCTTGGGGCCACCACGCTTTGCCAAATGTTTCCCTCGCCTTTTTCTTCCGTGCTTACCTTTACCAGTGACGGATTTGGCTTTATTTTTTCTTTTTTCCTATTTTATTTACTTGCCAAGTAAATAAAATAGAAAAAAACACCGCAGCTGCATCAGAGTTCCTGCTCCTCCAGGCACTGGTGTATCTCACTTCTCCATCTGGAACCCCAAATCCTGACTCCAGATCCCACTGCTCCGGGTGTGGATGGAAGAGATGGAGCAAAGAGCTACAAATAAATTCCCAAAAGTCCCCTATGGGGGAAAGCAAAGGTGAAAGATGACTTTAACCTCCTCTCCTCCCTCTTTTAACCATCACAGTGAGACACAAATTTTAAGAGCAACTCAGAGCCACAGATAAAAACACAGAGGAAAATAAATTGAATTTTAGGCAACCGGTTCGCCTCCTGCCCTTAGAAATCTTTGCACACAAGGCAAGAAATAAGTAGATTGATTTCTGAATATTTCCTTTCCTGCAGAGTTGCTAAGTGGGAATGACCCAGAGAGCTGCTGGAGTGTGACCTTGGGGAAAAACATCCTGGAGAGAAGAAATTGTTGGGATGATGAGCTGGAAGAAAGGCAGGTTGCTGCTGCCACCAGGATTGGTGACTCCCACCCAGCTGAGGCTGGAGAAACAGCACTGAAACAAGGGATTTGCTCGATCCTGGGTAATTTTGTTGCTTGTATAAAGCTCCATTTGCATTGAAGGGCAAAATCTTAACTTGGAGTGTTGTGCAATGTCACAGAGAGAGCAGGAGGAGCCTGTGCCCACAGGGAATGAGCACATTCCATCATCAGGGGCGTGGAGCACACTGCCAAGGACAATCCCTGCACCTGGATCCCTCAGTCCCTGCATCCTCCATCTCCTCCACAGCCCCTCAGAAAACCTGGGATGTTTATAGAGCTCAATACAACAATTCCCTGGGTGATCCATGGAGATGGAGCCCACCTGCCTCTTTTTGGATACTGGAAAACCTCCCCAGCTCAGGCCCTGTTGTAGTGAGGAAGCTCCTTATTATTTCACTGCCAAGGATCCAGTTATCCCACCTATTTGTACCAAGGCTTTGATTTATACCTGCAGTGGCAGCGGGGGATAAAGAAATACCTCACCTTTTGTGACTGAATTGAACCTCATTTAATTTTTTAATTACAGCCTCTCACCTGCCTGCTCCCAGCACAGAAATGTCCCTCCCACCCCCAAACAAATTCCTGACATTATTGATTGCAGCCAGGATGGCTGAGACTGGGAGTTATTTTCTTATGCAACCGTTCAGCCTTGGTGAGGGAAAGGCAAAAGGCAGCGCCGGAGCTGCAGACGTGATTTATAGATATTAAACATTTTATAGCGATTTTTTATCGCTTTCATTCCTCTCTGTTCCTCCTTCAGATGCTGGAATAAGAAGGGTGGAGAGGGACGGGGAGACAGCAGGCTTTAAGCTGTCATAGCTCTGGGAGAATGATGGATCTTTGTGGGCTTGGGCAAAGCCAATTCTTGGAAAGCTTTGCCTGTGCTGCCTTTTTAGAAGGAGGGCAGCACCTTATCTCCCTCCTGCCACTCCGCCAGCTGTGCATCCCTGCTGGGAGTGGGAGTCCTCAGCACCCCTGTCGGGCGTTATCTGCACTCCAGGTACTGCAGATCCAGCTGGATCCCCATGGAAACCCTCCAGGACCACCCAAACCCACCTCCTCCAGCACCGCCTCCCCAAAAATGCCGAGCATCCCTCCTGCAACACCCCCCTCCCCTCCCCAGAGCCACCTGCGGCTCGGCCAGACTTCTCCCAAACACATTTCTCTTTAAAAGCCCAGATTAGCCTAAAACTCTGCTGGAGATAAAACCCGGCCCCTTATCAGCAAACGCATCCAGCCCCCACGCACTCTGGGCGCTCCGCAGGCTCCGGCCGTGGCCGGTCACTCCCGGAGCGGGGCTGTTTTCCCAGCAGAGCACCGAATCCATCATCCCTGGGCTTTCCTGGAGCAGGGCGATAAATCCCGCCCAGGCCGGGGGTAGGTGAGACCCGAATTCTTCTCCGCCACGCACTCCCCGGGGAATGCGCGGCCAGCACCGCCTCCTTTTCCAGGCACTGCTCCTCTTCCTCGAGGGATTCCTGATCTTTCTGACCATCATTTGATTTTTTTTTTTTTGCCCCCAGCAGCGTTTTTCAAGGGATTCCTGATCTTTTTGACCATCATTTAATTTCTTTTTTTTCCCCAGCAGCATTTTTCAAGGGGTTCCTGTTCATCCTGGCCATCATTTGATTTTTTTTTTCCCCAGCTGCATTTTTCAAGGGATTCCTGATCTTTCCAACCATAATTTGATCCCCCCCCCCCCCCCCCCCCCGCAGCAGCATTTTTCAAGGGGCTCCTGTTCATCCTGGCCATCATTTAATAATTTTTTCTCTTTCCCCCTCCCCTTTTTGTTTCATGTCTGTTATGCTTCCAGGTGCTTCTCTCCCACCTCCTGTTAGGCTGGGCTAGCAGGAGAGGGGATGGAGCTGAACCTCACACAGGTGACAGATGAAAATATTCCATGGGATTTAGACACAGGCTCCCAGAGCTGTTAAAGAAAGGAATTAATGACATAAATTAAAGGAATGAACGGATAACTGTAAAAAAAAAAGGCATGATTCAAGATGCTTTGGCTTCTGGGAGAAGCTGGAGTGGCAACCAGGATGGCTTTGGCTTGGAAAAGCCCAAATTCAATTTGAGCCAAATATTGAAAATCGAGGCTGTTTTGAAAAAAAATCTTACAATGGTGAAATCCAGCCGGACTGGGACTGGCATATAAATAATAAATGTAAAAAATAAGATACATGCATTTTGTGGCTGAGGAAAGGGATTTATGGCATGGGAATATTTTCAGGGACTCTGCTGGGATGGAATAGGAACAGGGGCAGAGCTTGTCCAGGGATAACCTTTAGAAGAGTTGAGCACAGCTGGGAAATCCAAAATTCTGGATACATCCAAGGCCCTAAAAAGCAGAGAAAATAATTCCTTCGTGGGGTTTAAACACAATAATTTACAAAACCTTGCCCGGGCAGTCATTTCTAGCTGCTCCCACATCTTTATCAATAACCACCCGTGTGGGATATCAGCCCCAGCTGAGCTCTGGCAGGGTTATCAGAGGACAGACAGTAGTTCCTTCAGCCAGAACAGCCAAGGTCTCGGGGTTAAAAGCCAAGGGTCAGCACAGCCACCGCCCCGTGTGGCATGGATTAAATCAAAAGTTATCTCTGAGTGGCATTGCTGCCAAGCAGCCCAGAGCATCCATCTGGGTGCTCACAGCTCCGAGCATAAATCACCTTGCCTGGGGTGGGGATGGGCTTCCAGGGCTGCCTTGCCTCTTCCAGCTCTACTCCTGGGTGTTGGGGATGTAAATCCAGAGTAGAAAATCCAAGTGAGGTACACTGAGTTAGGGGAAAGTGGATTTTTTTTTTTTTTGTAAAAGGTTTTTTATGGCTGTTGCTGGCTGCAGCTGGAAGCCAGGCTTGAAAACTGCTGAAAAGCTTTGCTCAGCTTCATAAAAATCAATTTCAGCCTCTGCCATCCCCAGTGTTTTGCTGATCATTCCCAAATTCGCAGCTTTTTCCCTTTCAATCAATGCATTAATGATGGATGAGAGAGAAGGAAGAGCCATGGATTCATTCAGACCTTTGGAGCTGCCAGAATTCCAGCACTGCCAAGCCCACTCATAAACCGTGACCCTCAAAGCAGCACCACCTACCAAGGGATAATCCTGAGTTTCATTTCAATTATTTCTCCAGGTTTGTTTATTTACTTTTTAAAAATTATGGATGGGACCACACTCCTCAGAGCGCTTTTGACTCCAAAATTCCACTTGTTCATGGCTGTTTTAACGATGAAATTACAGCTGAGAATGGATTTTTATTTAACTTCTGTCTGAATTCCTGGCACCGAAGGATCCAGCTCGAGAAAAATTCATCAGCTGTCACATAATTTTGCTCAGCGCCTGCAAGAAGCAAGCTGGACTTAAATTCGTTTCCAGTTAACTGCAATGAGCAGGAATAAAACTCCAAGCAGCTGGAATCGTGTCCGTGGGATGCAAGGAAACGTTTCCAGGCTATTTCCCAAAAACTCCAGCTGGTGGCAGCAGCAATTTCTTTTCCACCAAAAGATAAACCGAAAACTAAAAGGAGAGGGGGAGAAAAAAAAAATCCCTAGGAAGGATAACTACAAGCAACGCTGTGGTTGTTGTTGTCTCAGGTGTGCTGCCCGAAAATGAGATTTGAAATATTTATTGCTTCCTTAAAATGAGGGAAAAAAATCATAAAAGTATCCCATCCCTGCTGGATTTAAAGCCCCAGCAGGGAGAGCTGATGACAGAGAGCCCTGGGATGGAGGTGTCAGGGACAGAGGTGTGCTGAAAGGGCCCTTGAGATCTTCCTGGCAGCTATCAGGTGCCAGCAGGGAGGGAATGACCCCCGAGGGAAGCAGATTTCCCCAGGGACTCCCATCTTCCCTGCCTGGGACAGTCCAAACCAGGCTGTGGGAAGAGCAGGACATGGGGGTTTTGGGATAATTGTGGATAACTGGGGTTTTTAGGATAACTGTGATATAGAGAAACACAGCCTCATGCTTGGATTTGTATATTCACAAAGGGCAGTGGCCACAGGATGGGATTTGGAAACAGAAATTTCCAAATTTAGTATATATAGAGAGAGAGATAGAAATAAGATATATATATAAATTCAGGGTAACTGCAGATCAGCTGGGGTTTTTAGGATAGCTGTGGATAACTGGGGTTTTTAGGATAACTGTGATATAGAGAAACACAACCTCATGCTTGGATTCACAGATTCACAAAGGGCAGTGGCCACAGGATGGGATCTGGAAACAGAAATTCCTCCCCAGGAGGAGGAGGAGGCAGCCCTGGGACAGACCCCTGGCGTGTCCAGAAAGCCACGTGGATGTGGCATCTCGAAGGTGACATTTCACCTTTGATCTACACCCCCTCAGGTGTTCCCTTCCAAGCAAAAATCTCTGCATTTAGGATTCCTTCAAATCCACCCTCTGTCCTCCCTTTTCCCTCTGTCTCACCTGCAGCATCTCATCCCCCTCCGATCTCCATTTCCACAAATTCCAGCACTTCCACCACTGAGCCTTTTCCTCCTCCTCCTCCTCCAGCTACACCTCCACCACTAAACAACACCCTGGCATGTTTTCCTGGGCAGCCAGGATGTCTGGGAAGGGCTCACTCCTGGTGCTTTCCCTCTAATCTTTGCATCCCTTCGGGAATGTCTCTGCGGAAAAGAAAAGCTCCCCTTCCCCATTGGCACCGTTTTCACTCCCAGAGGAGGTTGGAGGGGATTTTTTGGAGCTCCCCAAACCATGCAGGCACAATCACGGCTTCTGTGATTGAGTCGTTCCTCTCCAAATCAGTAAATTAACTCTAATACCCTTATTTGCTATCAACCTTATAAAACGTAATAAAAGCCAGATGTCTCCTCCTTAACTTGATGTGCCGTAGGTGGATTTTTTTTTTTTTTCCCAGACTTTATGAAAGTGATTTTTCCTCTCTCTCCCTGCGCTCCCTCTGGTGAATTCACTGCAGGATCTGATGGGGAGAAATTTGGAAATGGATCAAAAAATAGAAAAATCTGGGGGTTTTTATGGATTCAGGTCCGACCTTCCTCTCTCCGGGTTTTGTTCTGTGTGTGAGTGGCTTTGAGACAGGGATGGTCACTCTGAGCTCAAGGAGATGGTAAATCATGGAGTGAGTTCAGCTCAAAAGGGTACAAAAGACGCTGAACAAGAGTCCTCACACCAAAGAACCTCCTAAACAGCCTGGGTGCATCAGAAAAGTCATCCAGGGCTGGAGTCACAGAGAGGATTTGGTGTCTGGTGCTCTTGGATGGATTTCAGTGATAGTTTGGTTTGGCGAGATGGGAACCAAACACAGGGAAAAAAAAAAATTGCAATTCTGTCATTTTCTGTGATTAACTTTTATTTTGGGTGAATTCAGCTGAATCACAAGGCACTTGCTGAGATGATGCTGGGCTAAAGACCACGCTGTGCTTTGTTTTTAGTCCCTTGGTGCTCCAAGGCAGCTGCTAATTCCCCTTCAGCTCCCTGAAAACGAGCACGGGATCGCTGTTCCACACTAAACTATCCAAATCCTGCAACCCATACCTGGGTACCTCACAGCATCATTAGGCACAGGGAAAGGCTGGAAAAACTGTAATAACTGTAATAAAAACTGTAATCACTCCTAAAACCTTGGGATTGGGTTTCCTGCACCAAGGCTGCTGCTGGCAGGACAGGCACAGCGGGTGACAAAATCACATCCACGGATCTCTCCTGGCTCATCAGGGGATGTGGTGATGCCGTAAGTTTGAGCTTTGATGTATTTCAGGTTCTGTGCTGCCCAGGAGTGCAGCTCTGAGCTCACATTCAGGGTCACTCAGCTCTGCACAGAGCAGGGACACAAAACAAATCCTGTTCCTGCTGCACACCAAGGACAACTTTCAGCCCAAGAGCACAAACAAGGGTGGCTGGAGGGAGGAACAAGGATGGGAACAAGAGACTGATGTCTGGGGAAGGCTGACCTGGAACAGAGACTGGACAGAGCCGGAGAATAAAGTAGATATTTATTGAAAGGCCTTTAGGGTACACCTTGGGCAGGACAAGAGCCTGATCAGGGCTACACCCAAGGTGGACCCAAAATGGACACAAAATGGACACAAAATGGACACAAAATGGACACAAAATGGCTGACTGGCTCAGAACTGCACCCCTGGGCAGCACAAAATCTGAAAAACACGAAAGCTCAAACTTAAGGCATCAGGGGTGGTGGAGGATTCCCTGACATCATCGCTGTGTCCATGGGCACGGGGATGGTGCTGGCACAGGGTAGGAGTGGTGGGGCTGAGGTCACGGGGACAGCTCAGAAACCATGCTGAGTGTGGGAGAGGGTGGAGAGGAACCAGCGGAGCTGGAACATTTCCCATTTGTTTTATTGGCTTTCCTTCAAACCAGCTGGGAAATGAAAGGACCCTGCTCTGCACCCCCTCCGAGCTACAGGACTTGTTCATGGAGTTGTTTTAGCTCCCAATTAAACTAAATGTTGTTTTTACACAAAGAGCTTTTCCCCCAGCTGGGCTGATAACACGATCGTGGTGTTTGCGTGACGTTTCTGGGGAAGCAATTTGGGGTTTCATGCCATTAGCTGGGAGTCAGGCTGGTTCCTCATCCAAAATCATAATTTTGGATGAAGGACGCATTCCACAGAGCTGTTCTGAGCTCAAGGAATCTTCGTTCAGGCACTTGTCTCCAAGAACTCATCCACAGGCTGCTCCTGCTTTAGGGTCACTCTCCTTGGCTGGATCTCCTGCATAATATTCCAGTTCGTTCTCCAAATGAAACGGAACGAAGCCACCACGGGTCAGAACTGTCATTTTTCCAGGGATTATGTAGCATGGATGTCCCTGGAATACGTGGCAATCACTCTTTACTGTGGCAAATTTTATCAATGTTGAGATGGCAGAAGGTCCCACTGAATCAAATTGGTTTTGCCTTAATTTAATCTGACAAAATCGAATGGCAGGGTGACCTGGAAAGCGTTTGAAGACCCATTCCCAGCTTTGCTCAGCCAGCGCTCTAAGACAACCCAAATTTCAGAACCACAACGAATTTTGGAACGTAAAATCCCTTCCTCCTCCATCCTTTTGCTCCAAGAGCACTCCCGAGGCTGCCGGTTGGGTTTTGATTTGTACAAATCACCTCAGGTTTATGAGTGTGTCAGATGGCGGTAGGGTAAGGCCCTTTGCCCTTCTGATCTTCCTGCTGATTTCCCTAATTCCAGACAAGAAATGCCTCTCCAGCAAGCCAACCTTTGAAATTAGGTTTTGGGATGTCCCTTTTCTTCGAGAATTGGAATTCTTCTACGATTGGAATTGCAGAGGTTGGAAAATCCCTCTAACATTACTGAATCCAGCCCTTGACCTGGTACTCCCAAGTCCACCACGGAACCTTTCCCATGGGATTTTGAGCAGTTTAATGTCCAGCTCCAGCCTGGGATGAGGAAGGGAAAAAAATACTCACAAAAGATGCTTTGCATCCATCTAAAGTTATCTGATCTTTCCTGAATTTTGAGGTTTTGGGATGTCCCTTTTCTTTGGGAGCAGGGGAATAAAAGGAGAGAGGAGCTGGGATATCCTGGACACTTTTCCAGTCTTTGGCTCTTGCCTTGGAACAGAGAAGGGAAATGTAGGAGCAAACTGGATTTGTGATCTTGGGGTTTAGCAAGCAGCTTATGCAGATTGTTGTGGCCTAAGTGGGGAATGTGGGCTGGAATTCAGTCCCAGCAGATTTCCTCTCAACCCCAGAGTCTGTCAATCCTTCATCCATCTGATTTTCCCGCTGATCTCCCTAATTCCAGGCGCGGAATTCCTCTCCACCAAGCCAACCTTCGAAACCAGCGGGAAACCAGGGAGAACCCCTGCTCTGAAATTAGAGGCATCTCCGTGGGATTACAGAGGAATTAATTAAAGGCTGAATCCGGTGAGGAGAGGGAGACACCAAAAGCCTGATGAGCCAAAAATCGCCCTGGACATCAAATCAATCTGCCCCAAAACCCCAGCATGGGGATGCTTGATGGGGAATTAGCGGGAAGAGGTTGTTTTAAGCTGTGACCCCTTCCCTCAACACACGCTGCTGCCTCTCTCCCCTGAACCACGGGAGGCTCTGGCCGTGCCCGTGGCTTTTGAACACAACATTTATTATCCCTGGGCCCCGGATCATCCCGGGATGGGCAGCCCGGAGCAGGGCACGCTGCCGGCATCTGGTTCTCATGTTCAATCTCAGCTCTTCCACTCGGGCTCGAGTGACAACAGAACAATGCTCGCCCTGCAGACTGGCTAATTAGGCGGCATCTGGAGCTAATTAAGCGTGGAGTCGCTGCGAGGGGAGCGCTCCCCTTATCAAACCAGCAGCAGGGGCGAGACAGGAGAGAAAAAAATCGCTGCTGATAGGGCTGGGTTTTGCAATTTAAAAGAGAAGCGATTGAAAGGAGGCAGTGGAAGTCAGGGTTGCATCCCCACGGAGGAACGGGAGTGGGGTCGGTCCCAGGATGATGAACCTGGGTTGATTTCTTTGTTTTATGGAGAGGGGGAAAGGTGGGAGCTGGAGATAATTGAAATAATTAACTAAGATGGTCTTTGAACTCTTGCTTCTGTGCGTAATGTATGGGCATGAAGATGCCTCTTCAGCATTGATATCATTTAATATTTCAGTTTCTGATACTCCGTGGCATTTGTAATTAAATTAACTGACCTTTGCTAGGTGAAATACGCTGTGATCTCTTTTTTTTCCTCAAACTATTAAAAGGAATTTCTATTGCTAGATATTCTAATCTTAGTTTTGTTTGGTCAGAACTGGGAGAAATATGGTTTCCATCGCTTTATCAGCCACTAATTAGGATGAGGCTGCACATTTTTTAATAGCTGGACAGTTTTATTTTTCCAGTGAATGAATTCTTGTGGAGGTCCAGAAAATCCAGAGCACAGGGAGTCACAGGAGTTTAAACACGAAGTAGCAGAGTTTATTTTTGATGCCTCTATTTTTCATCGTAACACTTGCAATGCCAATAAACGGAGAGAAATCCTCCAAACCCTACAGATAAATTTGTCATGGCTTGGTTCAGAACAGTAAATTATTTTTAGATCCATTTTAAATCCTCTCTTCTGACCTGGAAACGTTTTATTTCCAGGATGGAAATGGTTTAGCTGCAGGTTCTCATCAAAAAGAGGTTTTTTGGTTGATTTTTTTTTCTCTTTTTGCTGTTTTTTTTTTTTTTTTTTTTTTTTGTCTAGGAGCCATCCCCAAGAAGTGCCCGGGATCATCCAGCTTCATACACGGATCCACCCAGCACTGGAATTCCCACAGCCCTGGTGTTCCTTAGGGCTCGTTGCTCTTTCCCAACCTGCACCATTTAAATCCATTTTGGTGAGATGAGATTTGGGTTTCTGGCAAAACTTTTTCAGGATTTAGAGCTCTTTGTGCCTCCTGCAAATTATCCTCGTCATGCTGGGAGTGTCCATCTCTGAACATTCTGCCCATCACACAGAGGGAAAAGCCCTAAAGCCAGAGAAATCCCCCAAAATTGTTGATTTTTTTTTTTTTTTTTTGTCTTGTGTTTAACATGTTGTACTTTGAACTTATTGATATTTGGGGTTTTGATCTCACCAGTGGCATCAAGCTCCAGAAGCCCTCTGCTCCCAGCCCACCTCTGATCCCAACACTGGGATTGATTTCCATGTGTTTCCTTCCCTTTGTCCTTCCCTCCTTCATGGAATCATACAATCATGGAATCGTTGAGGTTGGAAAATCCCTCCAACATTATTGAATCCAACCCTTGACCTGGCACTCCCAAGGCCACCACGGAACATTTCCCATGGGATTTTGGGCAGTTTAATGTCCAGCTCCAGCCTGGGATGAGGAAGGGAAAAAACACAAAGATGCTTTGCATCCCTGTAAAGTTATCTGATCTTTCCTGAATTTTGAGGTTTTGGGATGTCCCTTTTCTTTGGGAGCAGGGGAATAAAAGGAGAGAGGAGCTGGGATATCCTGGAAGCTTTTCCAGTCTTTGGCTCTTATCTTGGAAACAGAGAAGGGAAATGTAGGAGCAAACTGGATTTGTGATCTTGGGGTTTAGCAAGCAGCTTATGCAGATTGTTGTGGCCTAAGTGGGGAATGTGGGCTGGAATCCAGTCCCAGCAGATTTCCTCTCAACCCCTGAGCCTGTCAATCTCCAGGTTTCAGGATTCTGGTATAATTTGCCATATTAAACTCTGGATTTTCCTGAGCACAGACCTCAAGGCTCAGACAGTTCCATTTCTAGGCGAATGTGTGTGTGGGAGTGAAAGGTCACCTCGGGCTTATCTCTAAATAAACCCAGGAAACTCCAAATCAGTTCCTTTTTTTTTTTCTTTTCTTTTTCTTTTCCTATCCTGTGCAGCCTGGCAATGGGCAAAGCAGCCTGGGACAGCTTCTTTTTTTATTTTAATATCTAAATATTCCCCACTGGAGCATGACCTCAAATATTAGCTTTCCACCTAGCAAGACTAGACAGGAGCCGGGCAAAGGCACGTCTGTTCCTTCACCCTGATGCAGGAAAAACTATTTAGATCTCTTTTTTTTTAATTATTATTTTTTTTCCAGCCCCTCCTGGGCTTGTTTACTTTCTTTGGGGCTCATGAATGGCAGCTTCAGAACCCCCCTCATTGTGATTTTTCCCCGAGTCCCTCCAAACATCCCTTTCTCTCCGTGCTTTTTCAAAAAGAGCCCTTTTTTTTTTTTTTCTTTTTTATTTTTGCCCTCCCTCCCTCCCTCCCCCGTGTTCCTGCATGTTGTGATTTCACTGAGGCTTCCAATGGTCTTCAACAGTTCATTTATGCTGGGAGCCTTCTATAAACTGTACAGCCATGGTCTCCTCGCCCGGCCACCCACCGACCCAGCCTGTCTAAACAGCATCTGTCTCCATCCCAGACACATCCAGCCAGCTCGAAATGGATTGAATCCAGCTTTTTTCCCCCCCTTTCCCCCCCACCCACCTCTTTGTGCCCTCCTGCAAAGCCAGGCTGGGAGTCAAGAAGGGGGCACTGGAGTGGGGTGGGGTTGAGGTGCTGCTGGAGCATCCCTGGGATTGTCTGGGGAGCCCTGCAGGAGCTCCATCCCTCAAGTCCCACCAAATCTCCCCCGTGGGGAGCAGATGCATTATTAGTGACGGGAGCCTATTTAACCTTAATCCCAAATGCATTATCTGGGGAGTTTGGCTTGGCTTTTTGACTTAAGGTACTGGAGGTTATTACCTCTGGAATGCAGGCGTTGCTCTGAAGGATCTCTCCATTCGGGGAGAGGGCAGGGATGGATGGGCTTTTCCCTGCTCAGGCAATTTGGACACATTTTTGAAAGATTAAGTCAGATCAGCACTTGAAAGGCTCAGTTACCTCTTGAGTGTGACAGCACAAAGCCCATTCCCCTTCCCAAGAGCCTTGTTCAGCTCGGGAGAAAAAAACCCAAAACCTGAAAAAATTAAGAGAGGGATTAATTTTGCTTGGCAGCTCGGAGAGATTTGTGTTTGCTAAACCACTGCTTTTCCTCCTATTTACCCTGCAACATTGTCCAAAAACACTCCTGCCTGGAGAAAGGAGCTGCCCTCTGTGGTCACTGGGTGCTTCCATGAGGTTTATTCACATCCGTGTCAACGCTTTGGATGCAGCAAAAAGCAGATTTCCAAGGGCTTGTCTGGCTTTCAGGCCTGGGAAGGTGTCACCTCTCTTAATTAGGGCAGCTGTCACTACAGGTAGAGGGTGTTTTAGGAAGAAAAGGTCGTGGTTCTGGGCTGTCAGGAGCTGGGCTCAAAAACAGGGATTGAGTTTGTAACTGAATATGGGAAAGAATCATAAAATTCCAGGTTTAAATCTGTTGGAATGATCAGCCTGCCCTGGGTTCAACAGAGCAGGGGTATTGTAATTGATGAACATGTCTTAGATAAGCTTTGATTTTCTTTAATTTTAGTTTTTGAGGCAAAATGTGAACTTGTAAAGGTTTTCCTGTTGCCAGCTCCCTCTGAAATCAAGCAAACGTGCTGTCTGCTTTATTTACAGTCCATTTGAGCTAAGAAAGCAAAACAATACAAAAAACAAAGATGAAATGGGAGCAATTGCCTCGGAGCGAAAATACTGGTTTTTTAATAAAGCAGGGAAGTAACACATAAATCAAGGAAATAAAAAACAAAACCAAAACAAACAAACAAACAAACAAACAAAAAAACCCCACACCAAAAAAAACCCCACAAAAACCAAAAAGCCCAACCACAGCAACAAGAAAAACCCAGAAAGAAATACTTAATGAAGGGGATGGGAGGGATAAATTTTTTGCATTGGAGGGTAGGATTAGATTTGATATCAGGAGGAAATTGTTCCCTGTAAGGGTGGGCAGGACCTGACACAGGGTGCCCAGAGAAGCTGTGGCTGCCCCTGGATCCCTGGCAGTGTCCAAGGCCAGGTTGGAAAGGTGTGGAATGAGATGAGTTTTGTGATCCCTTCCAACCGAAACCATTCCATGATCTCTGGGACAGAAGGATGAGCCAGCAGCAAGAGCCTGGCCTTGGAGCTGTCAGCTGAGCCAGTCCAGCAGCTCCAAAGAGCTGCTGATCCTCTGCACAATTAGAGCAGAGTCTGTTGACATTCCTGTATTTTGACATTCCCTGATTTATTTCCAATTTCAGGTGCCTAAAGAGATGCATGCCTCGCTCTCCAGCCTTGTTTCAGCACTGGGGGGATCTGTTCTGAAGCGAGGCCTGGCTTTAGGAATAAAAGGAGAGGATGTTCTTCCCTGTGCTGATGGCACTTCATTGTTCTCGTGCCTCCTCCCAGCCCAATTCAGATTAGATTCACTATCACTCATGATTATGGACAAGAAGTGATAAAACGTGGCTTGGAAAAAAAAAAAAATCATGTTTGGACAAGAATTTGCTGACATATTGTGGAGTGATAACATGATAGTGAAAATAGCCAGATCCTGCCTGGCCTGGCGTCTGGAATCAGTAAAAAGAGGCAGGCAGGGATATTGCAGGCTGGCTTCTGTTCCCTTTCCAGCACAAAATCGGCACCTTTTAGGATTTTTTTTAGAAACCCACCGATAGGAATTGCATTGAAAACCTGCCATTATTCCAGGATCTTGGCTCCAGCCTGGATTGCATTGCAATCATTTCTCACCAAGGTCCTGGGGGCATTCCTGGAGGCATAAAAGGAGGAATGGCCAGCTGGGTTTGCCAATCCCAACTGGAGCATCCACAGCTGATGTTGGAGGAATGCTGTTGAGTGTGGAGAAGGAGGAGGGCAGAGTGACCCTAAAAAATGAGAAAACTGCATGGTTTTAATTGGGATTTAATCAGTGTTAGGTCCTAGGAGTTCTGCTGATGGTGATGGGAGGTGCTGCCTCACCCCCTCCTGGCCTGCCACATCTTCTGACTTCCAGGGAAATGGGGTGGACAGCTTTCACTTCTGAATCCAGCAGCACATTCTGGCCAAGGCTGATAAGCACAAGACCACTTTATCACAACAAAGTCCTACAAATCAGGTGAAAATTGGTGTCTGGGGTGAAAACTATCACAGCTGGGAATGCTGCAGGCCGTGGTCAATCTCATCAGGTTGATGGCTGGACACCATGATTCTGTAATTCTGGTCTCCTAAAACCACATTTCCCCATCACGAGAAAACTCCTCCTTGGAGTTACTTCTCCCTTGGTTATATTTCATACACAAAGAGGGAATACCTGGAAAGACCTGCACTCTTCCACAGTGATTCCCAAGCTCTCAGCCACAATCTGGTATTGAATGAGAATTTGCATTTAGGATAAGGAAAAAAGGTGGTGAGGGAGCTCAGAAACCAAGAGGTGGTTTTAATAATGGCAGTGTGGAAAGGCAGTGAATGCATAAGAAGGGCTGGAGGGCTGTTTTTCACTTACTGAAAGTCTCCATTGTGCTTGGGCTGGGTGTCCCTGGATCTATCCCTAAACCACAAAAATTATTCATCAGGTCCTCTGCCCCTTCTGCCCCTTCTGTGATTTGTGGAGCATTGGCTCTCTCCACTAAGAAGGTTTCAAACTCTTCTTTTGAGGGGCTAGATATGCTTTGCCATGAAGGAGGGATTTTCTTTTGCTTAATTCCACCCCATCCCTCTTCATCTCATGCCTTTCTACCCCTCAGCAATCACTGCTCCTCCACAGGACGCTGCTCCTCCGTGCCTTGAGCAACCTTTGCTTCGTGACATATTATCTGAGTCAAAAACCAGAGACCCCTGGCCGTTCCAAAAGAGGAGAAGAGAGGGAGCAGCTCCTGAAGAGTGGGTGCAGCGTGGGTTCTCCATAAAATGCTATTCCTGTCGTTTTACGGCCGTGTGTGTCTGAAAGAGGACTCCTTTTGCAGGAGGTGAAAATGCCATGAAACGCCTGGGATCCTCTTGCATCTGGAGGAATGTCCATGTTGCAAGAGACCTCTGTAAATATTTATACCTGACGACTTCGCAGCTGGCTATTAAGTGCCCTGATGGTTCCCGTAACGCCGCTCGCAAATGGAGATCTGGCATTTAAAGGACGCAGCACAAATTGTTCCCTTGGCCCTCGCTTTTGGTCAGAGAATTTACTCAGGGCTGGTGATATCACTGGGGAAACATCCTCTCGCCCCTTCTTTCCGTGCCTGCGCGGTGAGCGCAGATCTCCCCGGTGGAAAACGGGAGGAGGAGCGGGAAAAACACCCCAAAAAAAGACCCATTTTGGGGCTCTACTCGTGGGTAGGGGGCCTTTTCTGGGGTCACCTCCCCGTGGTGGGGTGTTGATGGCACCTGGTGGGGGGGTTGCAGCCCCAGCTGCTCTTCCTTTGGTTGGAGGCCGGCCAAGCCGCGGCGGCAGAGCGACCTCGGAGCTCCTGGTGACTCAGATTTGCCACGGATCTGCTGCTGACCAAGCCTTTCCTGCCCGGCTTGGGTCGGGGGGTGGTGTTAACCCCTTGCTGGTTGGGAGTGGGGACGGTGCCAGGTGGGTTGTCACAGCTCAGGGGTGCTCAGGTGAGGACACGACAGCCCAAAGCTGCTCCAGTGCTGTTTGGGGCTGCTGGAAGAGGAAACACCCAACAGGCTTTTTTTTGGGGATCCATTACTCCATTGCTCCAGTGTGGTTTGGGATTGGGGCTGCTGGAAGAGGAAACACCCAGCAGGCTTGTTTTTTTGGGGAATCCATTACTCCGTTGCTCCAGTGTGGTTTGGGGCTGCTGGAAGAGGAAACACTCAACAGGCTTTTTTTTGGGGGGGGATCCATTACTCCATTGCTCCAGTGTGGTTTGGGATCAGGGCTGCTGGAAGAGGAAATACCCAACAGGCTTTTTTTTTGGGGAATCCATTACTCCATTGCTCCAGTGTGGTTTGGGGCTGCTGGAAGAGGAAACACCCAACAGGCTTTTTTTTGGGGATCCATTACTCCATTGCTCCAGTGTGGTTTGGGGCTGCTGGAAGAGGAAATACCCAACAGGCTTTTTTTTGGGGGGGATCCATTACTCCATTGCTCCAGTGTGGTTTGGGATTGGGGCTGCTGGAAGAGGAAACACCCAACAGGCTTTTTTTTGGGGGAATCCATTACTCCATTGCTCCATTGTGGTTTGGGGCTGCTGGAAGAGGAAACACCCAACAGGCTTTTTTGGGGGGGGATCCATTACTCCATTGCTCCAGTGTGGTTTGGGATTGGGGCTGCTGGAAGAGGAAATACCCAACAGACTTTTTTTTTGGGGGGGATCCATTACTCCAGGGCAGGGAAAACAGCAAACAGCCACATCCTCGTATTATCCATCCTCACTACAAATTGAATTCGACCCCAGGCATGTGAAAACACCACTTTATCATCACCACAGACAGTGCCAGCCTCAAGGAGACCTTTGTGGCCTCCTGTTCTACGTAATTTAATAGTTCAGCTGCACCTTTGGCTGGACTAAAATCAATCCTGAGTTTGCATTGGGCGGCCAGGAGGATTTCAGAGAGGGGACAGAAACCATTAAGAAACCAAACAAACCACAAAGTGCCTCGTTCTGACTTTCTTCTGAAAGGAGCCGCTTTCAAACTTCTCCTTTTGAAAAGTTGTCTCATCGTTGGGCTAATTTGGAGCTAATGAAAAATAAATCGGCCCCCTCAGGGCCTGCCAGGAGAACCCTGTGCTTCATTCTGCTGGAAATGGAGCAAATGAAACCAAATTAATCTTGAAAAGCTGAAATACTGGCACGGAGTCTGCGCTTCTGACGGGGTTTTGGAAACTGAGGGAGCAGGTGATTCTCACTCTGCAGAGCTGTGCCTGCAGAAAAACCACCCAATGCTGCTTTCTTTTTTTATTTATTTGATCCCTCAGAAAAGCTGCAGGCACCATTCAAGGCTGCCACATTGCCCTTGTTTGACCAGGTTGCTCCTTCAGTTTGTTTGGATTAATAATTTGGGTGATATTCTCCTCTCCCTGTGCCCAATCTCTGTAAATCTCAGCTCTATAATGAAATCCTTTGTAGCCTTACGACCAGGCACGAAAGTTAATGGAGTCATTTTCCCCAAGAATGCGTTCCATGAGTCCCTCCTTTCCTCATTCCCTGCATTTAAGCTCAGTTACCACCTGCTTTCCAGGTAATTATTTTTCTCCTTCCTAATTTTAATTATCCTTTGGCTGCTGACACTGCAAGAAGCCAAGCTTTAAGGGGGTCCCTTGGGTGGGCTGGGCTGCAGGATGGGCTTAGGCTGTGGTTCATGCCTTTGGGATCCTTCTGGGGTTTATCTTTAGGATCTTTCAGCTTAGAAAGGACAAAAAAATTACGTAAAATCTCACAGCTAGGATTTTAAAGAGAGAGGATGTGCTGTGCTGGCTGTAAGCAGAATATTTACAGTTCTAAGGCAGGATGATAGATGCCTCTTACAAATAATAAATAAAGGTTGAGTGTTGGGAAGAAGGTTCATAAGGATAAAACTAATAATGGAATAGTCTTTATTGGGGAAAATGAAGCTGGGACACAAACCCCAAATAAATTTGCTGTTTACTGAAACACTGTGGAGTGGTTCAGATATTATTATGAAATAATTTTTATTGTCTATGCTGAAGATTGGGGTCAGTAGGGCTGTTCCAGTTTTCCTTGAAAACTTAAACCCAGCCCTAAAAGTCACAGGGAGGTCCAGACAGCTCCAGCAAGGCTGAGGGAAACCCAGATTCCTGCAAAACACAGAGATTTTGAGAATGGGAGTGCATGAACTGGCCCAGAATTGCTTGGTCTGAATCCACATCTCCGGACATGCCTTGAAACGTGTCCCAGCTCAGACTAAACCAGGCAGCACATCTGGGGCTGTAAAACGAGGGGCTGCAAGGGGCAGGGAGTGCATCTCTGGCAGGCAGAGATTCCTCAGGTCTCCCAGGCTGTTGCCAGGCCCAGAGGGTCAGATCCCCAAATCCTCACTGCTGGGCCGGGTGCAGGCTGCCAGTCAGGGTTTGTATCAGCTTCAGGAGCTGGAAAAGGCAATTCCTCCTCTCTCCAGGAGGTGTGGAACTGCCAGGAGAATGCAAAGTAACACTTTGCATTCAAATTCAGGTCAGGATATGGAAAATAAAATGTATTGGTTTTGAATGACTTTGGAAAAGGGGGAGATAAATTTGGAGTTGTCTCCAAAGTTTCTGTAGGTTATTGATTGTGGAATCTCTGTGCCAGGAAGAAACGTGGAAAAGCTGCTGAAAGAATCATTTGGGACAAGAAGAAAGTAATGTGGAAATCAGTCCAAGGGCTGGCATTGATCCATCCAGGGATGCAGCAGTTCTGGAGGTAAAAGTTGCTTTTGTCTCTAGAAAACAGCGTTATTCTGTGAGGAAAGGGAAACCTCCACGTTTCCCGTGGGTTGATCCTGGTTTAAGTAACTGCCTGGCTCCACCAAAAGTGTATTTCTGGTGTTGGAGGGTTCCTGGTGCTCTTCCCACAGAGGATACCTCTAAACCAGCCAGCCTGGGTTCAGAGCTGGGTCTTTAACCGGTGAGATTAATGTTCTTTGAACTCCCAGCACTGGAGCAGGAGCTGTGATCCAGCCCTCACCTCGGGATCCACGGTGCCCTCAGCAGCAGATGGAAGTGCTGGAAGAGGAACCACAGGGAATGGCACTGAGGGAGTAGGGATGGGGATTAGGGAAGGCCAATGACAGCCCCAGCCCCACCTGTGACCACTTGGGGGTTGTTTTTGAAGCACCTTGGGGTTCCACACAGCTCCAGGTGTCATCTGGGTGCAAGGGAAATTTAGATTATATTTTTGGGAGGGGTGTATTTGTAGGTGTGGATACACCGTGGGAATTCTTCCCCGGGAGGGTGGTGAGGCACTGGGAGAGCTTGCCCAGAGAAGTTGTAGATGTCCCATCCCTGGGGGTGTCCAAGGCCAGGCTGGGTGGAGCTCTTGAGCAACCTGGGACAGTGGGAGGTGTCCCTGCCCACGGCAGGGAGTGGAACAAAAGGATCTTTAAAGTCCCTTCCAACCCAAACCATTCCATGATACTCTGGTTCTGTTCTCGGACCACTGACCAAGATGTCCTACCTCCATTTCCACAGATGATTCCGTTCCTGGGTCTGGATCAGGCTCAAGTGCTCCAGCAAGAGTTCATTTGACTTCGGAGACACATTTAATATTTAGGACAAACATTTCCTTTGGCTTTGGTGCTTGGGCTGGGCACTGCAGGGCAGGAGAGCACCTCCAGCAGCAGGGTTGAATCCAACCCCACCTGCCAAAGTCCACTTAAAATGTTTGTGGACCCCAACACCTCCTTTGAAGAGACAGAAGGGTGATTTTTTTTGCCCTGGCTGCACAGTGCAAATTAGCACAGCGCGTTCTGGTGAGAGAGGGAAACACAACCTTCCTTCCCTGAGCTTACACTGCACAGCCCCACCACTAAAAGCACGGCCTGAGCCATCAGCAACTGTGAGAAATCCCTTTTGGGAAGTGTGTTTGCTCTCCAGGGTGCCTGGAAAAGCTTATGAGCAGTGAGAGACTCAACCTGGTGACCGCAGCTGCCTCCCAGCCCAAGTTTGGAGAGAGGACGGGCTCAGGTATGGCCAGAAAGGGCAGCAGCACCACAGGCATGCCCTGCACTCCTGCCCCAGCAGGCCTGGATGCATCAAAAAGGCTCTGGACTGTCAGATCCCTGCAGAACAGAGCCAGGCTTGCAGCAGGAGGACAGATGGACACAGAGCAGGTTTCCCTTGGCTTGCAGAGGGGGTGCTGGCAGCACAGTGCACAGACCTGCACTGCTGGGGCAAAACAGCAGTGACTTTTGGGACACGAAGAGAGAACTGAAAATAGCCTGCCTGGGGCATTCTTCCCCCTCCCCTGGCACAGATGTTCTCCTCTTGCCCTTCTGATATTGTCCCATTGGTTTTTTTCCCAGATTTCTGTCTGTATCTCTCCCTACAAACGTTCTCAAAATCCTCTTTGCCCAAGAGGTGCTGGAGGCGTCACCAGCTCTTGCACTTTTCTTCTGGAATCCATCACATATGGCTGAGGGGGCTCAATGGGTAGGAATTGTTCCCTGTGAGGGTGGGCAGGCCCTGGCACAGGGTGCCCAGAGCAGCTGTGACTGTCCCTGGATCCCTGGAAGTGTCCAAGGCCAGGTTGGACAGGGCTTGGAGCCACCTGGGACAGTGGAAGGTGTCCTTGCCCATGGCAGAGGGTGGCACTGGATGGCCAAATCATTCTGAGATTCCATGAATTGGAAAATTTCCTGTCCCTTGGTTTGGTTTTTTTTTTTTTTATCATCATGGTTTCTGCTGTAGAAGATTCCCTGAACATCAAAGTTTGTACCAGCATCCAAGGAACAAAAAAAGGGTTGCAAAGACTCTCCTGGGGTGACAAGAAACTGCCGGACCCAGCAGGAAATGGGGAATTAAAAGGATTGCAAATATTGCAAATATTTTGGGGGCTGCAAAGCTGAGAATACTCTTAAAACTTCTGCTTCTGAGGTACAAAGGTCCCTCAAGTGATGGGGGCACAGAGCAAAACCCCAGGCCATGGGTGTTTGAGGTAATTATTATTTATTGTTCTATTTTGCAACCCAGTTAAATGCAAAAAGCTGAAATCTTTATCACTTGCTGGAACTATTTCCTCCCTTTAAACCTTTGAGCAATAGAGATAAAAAGTGAGTGTTACTTGTGATGCTGGGGGAAGGAATGCAATACTCTGTGTGGTACTGTCTGGAGGAGCCCCTCTGCTTTCTCCCCCTCAGCCCCAGGCATGGAGACACCAACTCCATCCATTTAAAAAGTGGAGGCCACTCATTTTTTTAACCTCAAATTTTATTTCTTGCCTTTCTCTTTTGGCTCGGACAGATTTCTACCCAATTGCAAAAGCAACCAACGTTTGGCATGATGGAATCTGTGCTAAACATGGAAAACACACCTGAAAAAATAGGATGGGCACGAAGCTGCAGCACTTCCAGCGGGTCTGGCTGAGTGGGAATTGTCAGCTTGGGCTGGACATTTCCCCTCTGCCCCTGGAGTGCTAAGACTCCTCTTCCTCCGGTGGGGCAGTTAAAGTGGGGACCCTGGGAGGGAAGATAAAAGCAGCCCTGTCTTTTGGGAGGCCAAAGATTCACGGCCAGCGTCCCCACGAGGGCGCGGGGATTAGGGGGATACGTCGAATTTCCAAATTTAGAGCGGAGGACTCGCTTCCCGTAAACAAAGGCTGCTTTTTAAAACGAGATGTTGGGGAGATAATGCACAAAAAAAAAAAAAAAAGGGAAAAAAAAAGTTTGCCTTTGTGACTAAATTCTGTTATTTTGCAGCCAGCCTTCAAATGGGCCGTTGGTGCAAGTGAACAAACGCTTCCTGTCTGTGCGTCCTCATGGGTGGTCGCGTTTTAAAATGAAATATCCAGGCTGACAAATGCCTTTACAAAGGCCAGATTATAAACTGTAAACCTACTGTCAGCTGGGCAGGGGAAAAAAATCCAAATGCCTCTTATACCATTTAAAGATTTAGTTTGGCTTCAACACTAAAGCACTTCATCTTGAAGGAGAAAGGAGCTTAGAGTTTATAAATTGTTGTTTGGGCTCTAGTAAGCTCTGGATAAGGGAATCTCTCTGCTAGGAAACAAATGACCTTCCCAAAATTTAGGGAGCTCTGGGTATTGTTACAAAGACAAAATGCCTTGGAAAAATGTCCCTGGAATACAAAGGGATTTGAGACAGCTCTGTTACTCTTAACATACAGTTCATACAGCTGCAAAGGGCAAATCCTGCAGTTCCAGCCTCTAAAAAAGGGTGGAAAGAAGTTAAACATATCAGGGTAATAAAATAAAAGCTGTTTAGATTGTCCCCCTCTGTCTGAATCTGCTCTAGACTCACTCTTGCACGAGGTGGTCAAACTCAGGCTGAATACTCATATTATTTTGGCAAAAACCTCCCAGAATTTCCTATATTCTCCTCAGTGGTGATTGCAAAGGGAAGTTTTGTGGGAAATACATTCATTCATGGCAACGTGGCTGCCACGCTCAACAGTTTGAATCCAAAGTGGAGGAAGAAAGAAGCTCCAGGAGGAGAAGCCTCCTGGGCATTGCACACCCTTGCATCCAGCAAGTGAAATCCTGCAGCTCCTTTGTGCATTCCTGCTCAGTGGCAGCCTTTTCCAATCCACCCTGAGCTCGGAATTGCACTGCAAAGCTCTGGTCCTCTGCTCTCCAAACGCCATCTGTGGTCTCCCTTTCTCCCACGGGTTGTGTTCATGGATTTTGAGCTGGATTCACAGGCAGAAAATTGTATTTACTCTGCAAATCCTTGCTGTGTTCCTCTTGCTGGTTTTTGTGTCGGTTTTTTTTTTGGCAGGAATGTTGCAGGTCATGCTGCCCTTGCTGGAGGCAAGCAGAAATTTTGGTGGAAATCATCAGATCCAGGAAAGTTTAGGGATGTACACGTTGAGTAGGGTGGGAAACAGAAAGGAAAACACCACTTCCATGGGTTTTAATGTTACATTTTCCTCCCAGTCATCCCATGGCAATCTGCACCACCCAAAGCATCACTTCTCATTCCTTTCCCCGGAATTTTTATTACTGGTGTCCATACTGATGAGCACAACCCTTTGACACTCTTTCCTTGGGAATCCACCACCTCCACCGTTTGAGACATCCCCTCTGAATCCTGGAAACCACATTTTTCTTGTTCCTTTCTCTTTTCGGGAGACCGAAAATCCTGCAGAGCATCAAACCGATTATTTGAGATGGCTCTTGGCAGGTTCCAAAGGGTGTGAGGTAGAGGCATGCTCAATTTTCTCAGCGTGTTCAATTTTCTAAGCCTGTTCAATTTCCATGCCAGAGGCTAAAGTTTGTCGGCACCGAATTCCGCAGCACCCCTGGAAAAGATGACTATTCCAGTGCCCATCAGATTGTTTTAGGGCTTGAATGTGATTCCTGCTGGGACTCAGGCCCTCAGCTGTCCCTTCTCTCCTGCCCAGAGACCCGATGACAGTTGTGCAGCTGCATCCAAAGCCTTTGTCCAAAAGGAGCACAAAGGAAATGGCTGGAAGATCTTCACAGCGGATCTCCCTCCGCCCACGGAGTGGTGGGAATAAACATCACAACCTCAGATCTTGGTGAATGCAGATAAATTGAGGCTGGGCTGATAAGTTAATGACACACCAAAAGCAGATTGCTTGCAGGGACTTGAAGGGATAAGTGGGCAATGAGCAGAGTCCTGGAATCCTGACAAATCCTGGAATGCTTTGACGTTGTGTCCCCCCTGCCCCGTGCCAGGAGGGAGCTCCTGCAGCCCTGTGCAGTGGGAATGTGGTTCTCAGTACCCAGAGCAATACTCTTTTTTAGGCTTCTTCACCCAGGCATGTCCAAAATGTTCCAGTTCTCCTGGAATGGTTTCTCCAGGATGTGCCCTGCCCCGTCCTTCCACACTGCTGGGTCTTTTCCCTTGACTCCCCTTAGCTCATGCCTTCACTCTTGCTATCCCAGGAAACCCCACATCCTCCTGTTCACTCAGAAAATGGACTGAAGTGAATGAAGAAAGTGGAAAGTTGGGGAAAAAACGTCTTTAAGAAAATATTTTGCAAATGATTCCTACCCTGTCTTTCTCCATGGTGCTCCAGGAGATCAATGTGTGCTTACAGATCCTCTCTGGTTTGTTTCAGAGGTCTTTTCCAACCTCAGCAATTCCATAATTCTATGATTCTAACATATTAAAATGAGCATGGTATTAAAAATAAATCATCAAAATGTCTTGAAGACCAATTTTATTCCTGCACAGACCTTGGCAGAATTTGTGCTTCCCTTTGAAAGTTATAATAAAGATTCCATAGCTGAATGGCAGCACCTCTGACCTCCAGCCTGAGCTGTGAAATCCTGCTTGATGCTCCTTTTATTCCTGCTGGAATTCCACCTCTGTAGGGAAAGATCTCCTCAAAACTGTTCCCTGTACACTGCTGCTGACAAACCAGAGCTGCCAGGCCCTTTTTAATGGAAAGAGTTAGAAAGGTTGAATTAAATTCCAACAACACTTTCCTGGAACAATCAGTCTGTGTTTGGGCTGGGTGAGGTCGCAGCAGCGGGGACAAGCACAGCGGTTTTAATGGCCATCTAATGCTTTAGGGACACTGTGAGTTGACACCTCTTTACTTTCCCATTGTCAGACCCAAGTGATCCCGTTCAGGACGGGATGGAGTCACTGAGGTTGGTTATTTTCCCACTGCACCCTGGATTTGAGGCAGTCATGGCTGTAAATATAAGGTTGCTGTTGCTTCGAGGTCCAGCTCTGCAGCTGGGGGTGTCCTGAGCCACCCGATCCTTCTAGGAAAAGCCAGAATCTCCCACCGACCTCCCAGAAATCCACAGAGCTGGAGGCAGATCCTTTGCTGGTGGAAAATAAATCCAGCAGCAACGTGCACCAGCTGAGGATTCCCAGCGTTTCACCAAGCCCTCCAGAAAGAATCTGCAGGAAGAAAACCAATAAAAAAAAAAATGAATCCTCCTCTCCAAAACATTCCTCCAACTACCCCCACGACTTTATCTGTTTTCTTTCTGCATGGGCTGTTCTCCCCCCCCAGTTTTTTTCTTTACAAGCCCTTGCTGCCACAGCAAAGCCTCTGTGAGATGAATCTGGGCTGAGACGTGGAAATATCTCACATTTCACAGCAATTTCCTCGAAACCCTGGTGTTCTGCAGCCTGCTTGGGATTGCTGGACAAGATGTAGAGCTGAGGAGAGCCTGGTGGCTTCCTCCAGCCTCCTGGAGAGGGGTGGGGGCATTAAGCCAGACTTTTATTTTAGTCCCCTTTTCAGAGGAGTGGGACACTTGAGAGCACCCAGCTGACAGGCCGGTGTTTGTTTTTCTCTTTCCCAAGGCAGCCTGACACCGGTGGAAGGGAAGATGTCAATGCTGGGAGCAGGTTGGTGGGGAGGAAGAGGAGGAAGCCCTGATTTATCCGCGCCTGCGGGGAGCCAAGGCTTGATCCCGCCCGCTTGGGAGAGCTTGGCAGTTCACAGGATCAGGCCGCTGAGTAAATGGGGAATTCATCCAGAGATATCTAGGAAATACAAGGAATAAGCTGCCAACTCGACTCCCAAAGCCAACAGTTCACTAATTTTAATCAACAGCTGGATATTTTTATAGGGAGTGAAGGGATGGAGGGGTATTATGACAGAACAAGGGAGGTGGGATTAGACTAATCTGGCCCAGGCCAAGTGGGCTCTTCCTGCTCAGCCATGTGGAGTGTCATGACTGTGTGATTTAGACTACTGCACACTCACCCACACTGATAAGGAGGACAATTATGGGGAATACACAACTCTTTGTGCAGCCCTCAGCCAGCGCAGCCTCGCCGCCGATGTCAGCTGGGGATCGTCTCCAGCTCCGAATTAGAGAGGTCCCCATCCCGGGGACACACAGCTGTGGCAGGGAGTTGCTGCAGGAAAGGATCCTGGAGCTTGCCTGGAGGTCACCTTTGCCCTGTCCCTTTCAAAAAGACTTCAAAGAGCCCTTTCTGGTGAGCGCCGTCACCGCGGCGGTGAAACCCGCTGGGTGGCAACGTCATCGTTCACTCGTCTGGGGAAGGTTCCTCTCTGCTGTGGCTCCGCTGGGTCCCCCAAGGGCCAGCTTCTCCGGTGTTCATTGTCGTGTTTCCCCGTAACTTTTGGTTCTCTCCGTGTCCTTCCTCACCTTCCGCTGACTCACTCCCAGCCCAGCCTCGTGCCAGAGCGGCGCTGCCCAGATGTGACCCAGGGAAAAAAGGCAAAACCTGCAGGGCCACCTCCCCTAGCCCCCATCAACCCGTTGCTCTTCCTAGTAGGAAGCATGGGAATAACTACTCCGAGCCAGATTTTTCCCTTTTCTTTTTTTAATTTTTTTTTTTAATTTTTCTTTTGGAACAAGCCCCTGATTGGCGCAGAGCGGCTTTTGTTGTTGTTTATTTGTGTAGCTTTTCATCTTAACGAGGATGTACGGAAACAATTACCACATGCTTCATTCACAAGATCAACTCGAGCTTTTCCTGTCTGTGCCATGATTGGATGTAGCCACTCAAAATGATTCGGCTTTGCACAAATCGTGCTTTTTGCCCAGTTTCTTTTCTAACGTTTATTGTACAATAAGGATGATTTTTCCCCCCCCCTGCTAAATAAAGTTTGGGCTTTGCACCAGGTGGCTGGAAATGTTGCACAGTTTCTCCCTTTTGGCAGTGGAAAGTCCAAAAGCTTTAAGAAAATGCACATTTTTCAGGAGGGCAGAGAGAGGTCACGATGCACTGACTAATTCAAGATTTCCTCTGCTGGTTTCCATAACAAAGAATCATTTTTTTTTTTTCTTTATTTAGCTGCACTCACTGGTAGGTTTTCATTTGCATCAAAGCTTTGTTCTGCTCTCATTTGGGCTGCCTCCAGAGACCAAACAACATCACAGGCTACTCCTGGCATGTCCTCCAAAGAAATGGGCCAAATTCTGAGCTGAGAGTTGGCTCCCACGTGTAAACTCTTGCCATAAAGATCCTGCTCAGGGTGAGAGAGGTTTGTGGCACTCAAGAGAGATTTCCATGGAGTTTTACAGCTAAAGCCAGTTGGATTTGGTGCAATCCAGGCAGATGGGGCAGCCGTGCCAGTTTTAAGTTGATAACAGCTCCTGCTCTAAGGTCTTGTTATTCAGAAAGTGGTGGAAATTTTACCCCCTTGGGTGACATCCTTCCACACACACAACCCCTTACCCCGGCTCGATTTCATATTCCTATTATTCTTTGTGGAATTTCAATCCTAATAACTCAGGAAATGGGTCTTCAAACTCACGTCCGAAAGCCGTGGCTGGCTTTCCTGCGTGAAATCCTGGCACGGCCGCGCTCTGGAAATGATCGGGAATTTGGCAGGCGTTGGCTTTCCAGAGGCTGTTTGCCCTTTTCCTGTCCCTGCCGAGAGCTGCCCCAGCACAACGGGGTGATAAGGGGTTGAAAAATTGTGTTTTTGCCTGGGAGATCTGCTAGGATTTGACAGCTGACTTCCCTGGAGATACTGGTTTGGGCTGGGTGTGCTCCAGCCGGGGTCACGGGAGTTTGGGTGGGATTTTCCAAGAGATCCAGGCCTCAGGCATCAGACCCAAGAGTGAGGAGATGTTTCTTGGTAGCTTTCAATGGTAAATGAGGTGACCTGGCTGGGGTGTGAAGGGTGTAAGAAAAAGGAATTGCATTAGAAGAAGATAATGGGGAAAGAAAATGGGTAGGCAAAAAGAAAAGTAAAAAATGGGCCTTTAGATTTGACGGCAGAGAAGATGAGATATTGAGTGAGAGAATATTAAACCAGTATTAAAAATAAAAAACAAACTGAAATGACAAATCCAGAACTGGAATGAGGATTCTGCTCCAAGGACTCGATGTGTTTTGCTGGAGAACTTTCAGTGCAAAATTCATCAACGAATCCCAGACTGGGGACAGAGCCACATCCTTTCCCACTCCGGTGCCGTGACCACCAGGTTATTCCCTGCTTGCTGTGACTCCCATGGAAACCCTTCCCAGTCTTTGCTGACTAGTCCTGCCTTTTTTGGGGGGTCCAGCCATCCACATGGTCATTCCTCCCCAGCACCTGGGAGTCCGTTCCCAAACTGGTGCTCTTGGGTGATTCCTGAATGCGCAATGGGAGGCGAGAAATCCCATTCCCAGCTTGGAGATCTCCATCCCACCTTCATCTCAGCGAAGCTGTGGCTGAGGAGCTGCTCCCTGCCCCAAACCATGTCCTTGATTAGTGATCCCTGGCTGCATTGGGATTTATCTGATGCATGGGGACATCTGTTTATCATACATTGTACGTCTGCCGAGCAACTTTTTCCTCATCCCGAGGCCGATTAAAGATTCCGATTAATGGAACTCGCTGGAAGGTCCCGTAAGGCAGCTCCTAAATCAATGTCATGTAAACTTTGCTGGGTTAATCCTGCACATCTGAATTCAGCTAAAACCCAACACTGCAAGGTCAGCCTGTACAAATTGATGGATTTTTATTCCTTTAACCTCAGAAGTGTTGCCGAGAGGGGAAGAGCAGCAAGAGTTGCTTCTTCCAATTTGCTTCTTTTTCCTGCACAAGCAAAGACAGATATTTCCCCTTTTTCATATGTGCATACATTTAATAGATTCATATGTATCCTTATTTTAAAAAATGAGAGGTATTTAAATCAGCAAAACACTACTGCTTCTTTTCATGTTTATCTTGTTGTTCATTCTTCTTGTGCATTGATTTGATAAGGGAGTAAGGGATTCTGCCATTACAAATCAGGAAGTTAATGGGAAATATCCCTCCTGCCTTTTGAATTTATTTAGTTCTAAAAACAATTAAATCTCTAAAGACAGCCCAGAGCATTTTGTGGCTCATGAATGTTGCAAGAGTAAATTAGCATGAACTTGCAGAAAAAAATGCTGTGCAATCTATGGACTTTTCTTGTCTTCCAGGGGAAGACCTTTGCAGCGTCTCTGTGAGTCAGGAGTAACAATCTCCTATCAGAGCTCTTTAGTGCCTTTGCACTATCATCAATACATATAAACAAAGGATAAGGGAGCTAATTCCTTGTGGATAACTTTCTGCAGGGAAATGCAGCCTGTGGAACAGCTTGTGGCAGAGGAGCAGCTTTATCAGCTTTAAACCAAGGGGTGCATTTTATTTATGGAATTCAGCACTGCAGGCATTCCTCATTCTCTGCAGGAGTATTTTGTATTTCCCATATCCCATTACTTGGTTTTGTTGGAGCAGAAATGTTGGATAATTGTAAAGACCTGCTGGAGGCACTTTGGTTCTTGGCTTGATGTCCTGTGGTTTTATTTTCTCTCCTTAAACCTGAGAACTTCCCTGGAATAACAACAATAATAATTACATTAATTTATACTAACTGGGTCATTTCCCCTGAGCTTTATCCCTTTTAATTTAAACTTTTCTTCTCTTTTTAATCTTTCTTCCATTGTTTAACATCAAAAGTTAAGGACAGCAGAGATATTTCAGGGAATTCCTCACCCTGAAAAAAGCAATGCTGCCTTTGCACCACTTTGCATCTCCCAAGCCAATGGAAAGCAGAAATTTGGGTCTTGTTCCTTGCTTGAGTGCCAATCCCACCAGCCAGCTGCCAGCAGGACCTGCCAGGAGTGACAATATCCTGCTGAAATCCTACCAGCCCCTACTTTGGAAAACACAGTCCAGGAGGTCATGGTTCCTGAAGACAAGGATGTGTCAACACCCTCATAGGTGCCCACATCACTTTTGGTCCTTTGCCTGGAACTTCATCCCACTTTTCTCTCCTCCTGAATGTGGCTGCTTCACCTTTTCCCTTTGTTCATTGCTGAGGTCCATAAACTTCATCAGGACCAAACGAGCAGAGCCAGGATTTTAGCTGGAGCTCCTTCTGCTGGTGGGATGATCCCCTTGCACAGAAAAATCCCCCTGCAAAGCCACACAATACCCCTCTCTCTTTTTTCCCCCCTTTCTCTTTACATGTCCTTCTTCCCAACGAAGGAATGACATTAATAAGAACAAACATAAAATATGAAGCATTAAACAAGGAATTAAGATTGCTATGTGTCCATCACTTGTTATCCCAGTGAGAGGGATTTGAGTTCTGTGTCTCACTCTAAAGCCAGATGAATCTTCCATGGATTTTTTATCAGCTTCAGTGATTTTGGTATCAATCCAAACACTCCTCATGGAAATATTGGAGTCCAGAACTGTGGGAATTCATATTCCAAGTTTCTTGCCCATTATTCCACAGTCAGCTTTCTCTCTGCTTGACTCTTGTTGGATGATCAATCCTTCTCCTACCAGATACTTTTGTCAGTGGCTTCAGCTTGGGCAAGACTTGGAAAACACAGATTCCTGGCAGCCTAATTCCTTACCCTATCTGCCTAGTTATGCTTAAGGATATGGACATTCCTGGACATCTCAGGCACCAGAGATGTCTGTGAGGAGACAAATCCATGTCAGACACCACCCAGCTGCCAGCAGAGCTATAAACTTGTGATTGGGTTGATAATTTTCTGTATTAAACAGCCAAACCCCAGTCCCCCAGCTGGAGAATCCCAGCAGCAGCTCTTCCCTCCCAGTTACCTTTGGCTGTGGTTGTTCTGTGGAAATTTAATTTGTGAAGAGCCATTGTGGGATTCCACCGGGCTGCCGGATTCCCAAAACAATATTTAAGTCATAAGAGACTGAACATGTCAAAAGTCCCAATAACTCCAACTTGTGAAATGAACTTTTGGAAGCTGAGGTGGTAGGATCCTTAACAGTTGCACAGGAATAATGTTTATGCAAAAAAGAGAGGTGTTCTGCAATCAAAGATTTTTGCTTTAAGATCTGGGAATATTCCTAATCAAGGAAATTTTCCTTTTCCTTTTCCTTTTCCTTTTCCTTTTCCTTTTCCTTTTCCTTTTCCTTTTCCTTTTCCTTTTCCTTTTCCTTTTCCTTTTCCTTTTCCTTTTCCTTTTCCTTTTCCTTTTCCTTTCCCTTTCCCTTTCCCTTTCCCTTTCCTTTCCCTTTCCCTTTTCCTTTCCCTTTCCCTTTCCCTTTCCCTTTCCCTTTCCCTTTCCTTTCCTTTTCCTTTTCCTTTCCTTTCCCTTTCCCTTTCCCTTTCCCTTTCCCTTTCCCTTTCCCTTTCCTTCTCCTGCTGCACTAACTAAAATCCAAGAGTGATCAGAAAAATTATTTTGCAGCTTAAAAGTCCAAACTCCTCCAAACCTTGGGTATTTTAGAGTGTAACTAAAGAATAACAGTAAAGCGAGGCTAAAACACGGAGTAATCTCCCAACACACCAGGGATGTTTCCATGAGGCCACAGTTCCAGTGAGGTTGGATCTGAGTGTACAAAAGGGATTCCTTGTTTTCCAGGAATAAAAGGAGATGCTGGTCCATGAGTCCACCTGGGGGAAATGGGAACGTTGTCAGGAATTAAACAGGTATAAGAGAAGATTTTCCTTTCTGGGATCTGAGGCCTGTGCTAGCAGGTGGACACACATCCTCTTTCCGGGGATGCTTCCTCCTACCCACAGCAGCACCTGCACCCCGTGGGGATCCCTGTTCTTGGCCTGGGGAGGTGATGCCTGGACAATGTCACTGAGTCCATGCCACCGAACCAGTCCCTGCTGTGCACCGTCAGCAATGGAGACATTTCCCAAACATCTCCACTAACGCATCAGGAATAAAAAAATGCTGTCCCTCTCCTCCATCCAGTGAGGAGCTGCTCCTCAGCAGCCACGTTTCTCATGGAACAGCCTCTTGCCGGAGATGGCTCCGTGCCATCCTTGACCAAGGCTGCGCTTGAACCGGGCGACCCAGAAGTGAAAGGCTCGGTGTCACACTGCCAGCTCCCCCGACCATCTGTCCTCCTTCAGTGAGCTTCCTTCCAAACTCCCTGCACACTTCATAAACATCCCAGCCCTCCTCACCCCTCCAGCTGCCCTCTGCCTCCAGAAGAAACAGCAGTTCCAAGGAAATACCACTCATTTTTTTTATATATATTTTTTTTTTTCCAGGCGTGTTGAGGCCGACATCTGGGATTTGGCAAAGAGAAAGCCTTTTTCATCCATCCTGCCTTTTAAACCTGGTGCTTTAAACCTGAGGATGGAGAAGCCAGGGATAAACTGGTGGAGATGATGTGGTGCACGGTAGCAAAACAGTCTTTGAAGACCAACAATAAAGCAAACTTCCATTTCCTTCCCATAACATGGTCATGTCACAACCCCGAGAGCTCCACCTTCCCTTTCAAGAGGCTCGAAAGTAGGACTGCAGACAAAGAAAAATAGTCTCAGGTGGGTTCACCATGGATCATTTTGACTATAATTTAAACATTTAAATGTCAATGCTTAGTCATAGACAAGACATGATTCTTATCTATCTCCATGTGGCTTCCAGCAGAAAAAAATTTTGAACCCGTGCCATTTCCTGTTGGAGAGAGCTTAAACACAGGGGTGACAAGGGCACATCTATTTTGGAGCCCTATTTTAAAAGCCCCCGAGATATCACAGAAATCAACTGGCACAAACAGAGGACTTGGAGTTTCTTTCATGGCGGTGGCAAATTCCGTCTATCAATGAAACACATACTTAACAAAGCGGAAGTGAGCACCAGCAATACTTCAATCAGCCCTGGCAGATGTGTACATTATTCCGTTTGATCTCCTAGGATGCTGGATTTAGATGATATAATACATTCTGGTTATCTCCCTCCAGGCTGGAGGGACGTAAGGAGATATCCACTTTCACAAGATAAAATTAGCACCTCTTTATTTTCCACATAAACATTCCTCCTTTTTAAATTTTTTTTTTTTTTGCCCTTTTCTTTTCGCAGGAAAACGCTGATTAGAGTTACAAAGCATACCAAGGGGTATGAGTTTATTCATATTCAACCCAAATCCTATTTATAATATCAAGGAAATAACATTGGTATTACACAGGGCAACTTGGACAGCAGAGATGGAGGAACAGCGAGCTCCGTTCAGGGCAGGGCCCTTCAAAAACCACCAAAAGCCGTTGTTTTCCAAAGTCATGGTGGGAAGGCAAAGATGTGGCTTAAAACTGGACAATTCCACACGAAAAACGGTCAGCCCACACCGATTCTGTTATTTTAGTGTATTTTTCGACGTCATCACATCTAAGCCACAAGCTTAAGGTACAAAACATGGACCTGAATTTCAGACAGCGCGTTTTCTTCTGCACCCCGCGATCTCAACTCCCACCTACCACCAACACCTGCAAATACCACCCAGATTTTTGTGCAAAACTCTTGCTTATGGATAAAATTTAATGTTTTCAAGCAGCACAGCGAAAAGTTATTTTTGTTAAGTCAGAGCCTGGACCTCTTGGGCACGGGAAACGCGTTCCTGGGTAGATCTGTGTGAATAAAGGATTGTTTGGTTCTCTTGCCGCTCCAAACAATTGGGGGAGAAAAATGGTTTCCGTTGGATTGAGCCTTTTGTACGGCATTGGAAGGCCTTAATGGACCTTTGAACTTTTTTTTTTTTAAAATAAAGGAATCGGCGGCATTATCTGCAACCCTTCCACGAATGTCAAAAAAGGAGGTGGTGACCTTCAAAAGGCTTTTGATGGGGAGAACAATTCAGAGAAATCAACACAACTTTTTCCAAATGTTTCGGTCAGTTTGGGTCTCCGCGTTGGAATTTGGGAGGGAAAGCACGGCTGAGGTAATTTTGCTGTCGTGTTTATGAAAAATCATATCAAAGGCTTGCTGGGGCAGACTTCATGGCAATGATTGACTGATTGATGTCCAGATTTATGAAAACAGCCATAAAATTATGGAATTGTTATGGCTGGAAATTACCTCCAAGGTCATTGAGTCCAACACTTGGATGTTGTTTGGGAACAGGACTCTAATATTGCTTTTAAATCCATGTTACCTCAGATCTGGTGGTTCAGGTAAGCTCTGAGGCCCATTCCGCTCCCTCCTTGGGAAGGATCTACTCAGCAGCCCTGCCTTGGAAACCTGACATCAATTATTGGCAGAAAACATAAATAAAACACACCAAGAAATTTCTTACAGCGTCCACAACTTTTCCCTCAGTAAATCCCCCTGACATTCCCGTGGCAGATATGAATTGAAGCCACAGGAGATAGGATCTGTTGAAATATGGTGTGAGGCCTTATCAGGATATGAGTTTGTGCTGCTCTCCAAGGTGAAGCTTTCCAGTTTAATACACGGTGACAGAGCCAGATCCTTTTACAGGGAGAAAGCCGAGACCATTTTCAGGACCGAGTTTAGCAACTTCTCAAATGTCTGGTGTTGTCTGTGCCGCTAATTGGCCCCGTGGCTGCAGTTTGTGTGGGCTGCCCATTATAATGTCAATAAATCCAGGGACTGGGGATGAAATTCGATGCAGAAATGGGCTGAGGGGTTTGTCCTGAGGGTTTGGCCCTGTGTGCTGGTCATGGGATTGGGGTGGACAGCGTGGAATAACCTCACACAGTGTAAAAGTGAAGATTTCTGGAGAAAAATTAAAGCAGCAGCTTTTCTGAATGTGATGTCACCAAAATAGGGGCATTTGATGGTATCAGCTTTTCCATGGAGAGGAGGCAGCAGGAGAAAGGGATTTTTTCCTCACTCACCTCCATGTTTCTGAGTCATTGAGGGCTCCAGAATTTTCCTGTGTGGGACAGGAGCTGATTTTACAAAAAATGTCAGTGGGAAGATCCCATTTTGTGGTGGTCTCAGCTTGCAGAGATGCTGGCATGGGGAGCAAAGAGGGAGAAGAGAGGGAATAAATCTGATGGGGAGAAAATACTGTGTCAGTGAGGGGGGATGCCCTGCTGAGAGCAGAAGAGTTGGGCCATATCTGACCCATCAATGACATGTCACTTTTGAAACCAACCAGCAAAAAAATACCCAAAACCCAGCAAAAACCAGCAGCAACACCCAGCCCCAAATTCTGCAGCATCCCTACTCATCCCTGAAAAAGATGAATGCCCCGAAAACACCCTCCCTGGAAATGTCAATTAATGGCAGAGATCCCAAGCTCTGGGAGAAGCTGGGAGGTGGCAGAGGGTGATGTCAAGCACAGGGACACCTCCTCATGCCACCACTGGATAATTATCAGAGAGAACCCACCACTTGTTTCTCTTTCCACTCACACCCACAGCAAGAGCTTGTCTTCAGTTGTCCAAATTTTTTGCATTTGCCTCTAAAAATTGCATTTTCTGAAGAAATACACTGGGGGGATGCTTCAGTCACCTTAAAAAGTAGTTACGAAACGCACAAAAAAGAGAAGAAATCAAAACTGCTCTTCAGGTCAAGATCTTGTGAAATCTGCAGATTTACTCCCCTAAAATCCAAAGCAACAACAGGAGAAATTTGGTGTCTGTATGTGAGTGCCTCTATAAGTTTTCAGCCTTTGCATCCCCCCGAGAGCTCGGATTTCCTGGGGCTCAGGGAGCCCTCCCAGCCCAGAGCCACAATTAGCTGCAGAAGCCCAATTTGGGGGGTTTCCTCATTAACCTGTCATGTCAAATGCTGGATGATAAGATGGTGAAAACCCGGGGAGGGGGGGGAGGAGCGGCGGTGGAGGGGTAAAAGTTCATTTTGCCAGGCAAACAAACAGCGAGTCACTCGATTTTACTAATTACCCTCCCCTGTGGCTCTCGCAGCCATCACTTTTCCCCCCCACCATCACCGTAAGGAGTGACAAGATAAGATAGGAGCTGGTATTTTCTAAACCACCCCGGCTGAGGGCACAGCCAGATAATACGAGGGTTCATTTGAAAGAGCCCGCGGAAGATTAATTGATTTTTCTTAATGTCGGAGTCGTCGCTCGTTAGAAAAATAACTCCTGGGATTGTTGGGAATGGGGTGTCAGGGCGCTCTGGAATGCCCCTCTCTCCAGGCCATGTCCTAGGAACGGCTCTGGGGGGTGAAGGAGTCTGATTTATTTGCAATGAAGGGCAAATTATTTATAATAATGTGGAATTATAAATGCCTTGCTATAAATTTTGCGTCTGATTCGCAGCTCGGGGACATCGGTGGGTGGGTAAGTGTTGGCTCACACGGTTTATGGATTTTAGTGATCTATTAAATGATGAACTAACACCTGTGCACCTCTCAGTCCTGTGACTTCCCCAAATTATTGGTTGGGCATAGGACTGACTGGCCAAAAAAATCCTTGAATTTTTGTCCATGCTCATTATCTAGATCATATCCAACCTGTGCTCCCTCTTTTTTGAAGTCAAAGAGAATTTTCTTCCATCCAAAACCCTCAAACCTTGTGTCAGATGTCCAGCAAAGAAATCAGCATCCCAAAGACGGGGGAAAAAAAGGCAAATTTAATGATTCTGTGGTTTGCCAAAGACCTTACATTAAATCAGCAAATAAACATGAAATATGCACTGCTTCAAAAAGATAACTGCTTTTTTTTTTATTCACGATTTAATAACTTAATGGATCTTTGAGCATGTGTTACCTTTTTTTATGAGCTTTTAGAGCTTCCAGCCTCAACCAGGGCACAGCAACAAGCAGCTCAAAGCCAGCGGGACCATTAAAGACGTAAAAAAAAATCAGAACACCCAATATCAAATTTGAACCCAGTAAAAAAAAAAAAAAAAAGCACCGTGCCAGAACAGATCTATAAAGCACATTTCAGCAACAAGTTACAGCTGCTGCTGTGTATTTATAGCTTTGGGACCGAAAAAAAAAAAAAAAAAAAAAAAATAGAAACCAAAACACAACAGACTGGAAAGAGTAGAAAGGATTGGAAACAGCAAATTTGTCAATGTTTTTCCTCGCTGCTGAGTCGCTGCTGCTTTAGATTAGCCCTGTCCCCTGCAATTTGACAGTAGCGCCGTGAACCTGCCGCGCGCGGATCCCGGGGAAAGATAGGGAGAGAGGAGCAGGAATTCAGGGAATGTTCTCCCCGGGAGCGAGCGGGGAAGCGCAGCCGCGGGGACCGGGGCTGCGGTGACAGCGCTAACACTTCCCAGAGCCGAGGACCCCGCCGCTGGAAAGGCATTGCCCACCCTGAAAGTGAGAAGGTAAAGTTTATTTTTTCTGCTTTTTTCCTCCCCTTTCTCTCATATACAGAAGGGATCAAGACCACCAAGAGCGGCCCTCCTTTTTTTTTTTTTTCCCCTCCTTTTTTTCTCCTTTTTTTTTTTTTTCCTTGCCAGGATGATGTACAATTTGCATTTGTTAATAATAATAAAAAAAAATCATCCTGCCTGAGGTCATCCACCTAGATTTGATTTTTTTTTCCCCCCTCTTTTTTCTTTAAACAGGAAACGGGTTTCAGATGTTTGGAGGTTGAAAAGTAAGGCTGCTAATCTCTCCCCCAATTTACCCTGCATTGACATCCATCAAATCTTTTCTGGCTTTAGAGCTGAGGGGCTGCTTAATATTCTTATTTTTTACATGGTGCAAATCCCTCGCTGCTGGGATTTGCTTCCTAATCCCAAGGAAAACTTCCTCGGGAAGAGCAACCCAGCGTTCACCCCACGGCGACTCTGCTTGGGATGAGCTCTCCAAGGAGGGAAGGGTTTGGCGGGGTTTGCACGAGGAGTTTGGGTTTGGATGAGCACGGAAAATTAAAGTTTTTTCACTCCCCAGTGCCTGGGAATGAACCTGCCTTTCCGGGTTTCCTCATATAAAACCATAACCAGCCTTCCCAGGTTCCCTTCCCGCTGTCAGCACCGCGAGCGTGGAATCCAAATAATCCCCGGGTTTCTTCCCTTCGTTTAACCTCCATGGGAAAGCCTGATGATATTCCACTGATATTCCCCAGGAATTCCTCTCTGGGCACTGCAGGTGAGACTCTGGGAAAGGAGGGCTCTGCCTTGCCCAGGGTTTCTGCCTGGGTTTGGCGCCGCGGCAGCCGAGATGTGGATTTTCCCAACAGCTTTTCCCATTTCTCACGTGGATGTTATCCCAATTTCTGCCCTGCTCATTACTCCCTGCTCATTTCTCATCTCAAATATGCACCAGGTTTTTGTGTCTTTTAAAGAGCCCAAACCCGGTTCGTGATGTTCAGCGGGCGTGAGGATAAAATTAAATTAGCGAAGTGCTTCATGAAAAAAGCAACAAAATTGACAGCTAAATTCTTTCAGTTAATTATCTTCTCTTGCAGATAAATCCTGTGGACTCCAGTGCAGATCTATCAGGAAAAAATGCTGAAGGATCACTCTCATATTTTATTAAAATCTACTATTTTGGCAATATTGCTGGACCGTGCATTTATAATGTTAATAACATTTTACTGGGATGCAGAAACCCTGTGTAGATCTGAGTGCTAAAGGAGAAGGTTTTGCTATTCCTGCAAGGGCGAACTGAGCACCAGAAAATATTTTTCCTTCTGAATTAAAACAACACTTTTCTGAGTTACTTTGTACCCCCTAATAAATGACAGTTTGTCTTTCTAAGAAAAGAAGCAAAACCTGGCTTCCGACCTGGAATGCAAAGGCAGCTCTAATCCAGCATTAAAAATCGATGCTAAACTTACACAGAATTAAAAATAAATTGGAAGAAACTGGTTTTATTTTTAGCATTTTGGCAGCCTCAGAGTACGCCCTGCCTTGGTTCTGTGAAAAGCTTTGCACTTTTCTGTATTTTCCAAATAGAGTTGGATCTTATAAATGTAAAATATTTTCTGGTGGTATAAACAGCGTTCATTTTTGGTGTGATGATAATTTGGGTTCTTCAAAAAAAAGGTGAAAAAAAAACCCTGTAAAAGATGTTTAATCCCCATTTCAAGTTAAATATCAGCTGGTTTGCCTCAAGGAAAGTGCACCACGAGCACGAGAATGACACCCAGTCTATGAGCAAAAATACCCTCATTTAATCTAAAATATGGATTTGGGGAATTTTATCAATTCTGTCGATAAATTACCTGGTTCTTTTCAAAATCCAAAAAACCCCAAATTTTGCCAGCGAGTTCCAGATAAAAATTACACCCCCTTACCCCGGGCGCATCCCCTGTAACAAACAGGGGAGTTTGCTGATGTCCACAAATATATTGGAAAAGATGTGTAAACCCAAGGCAGGGATATTTTCCAAGAGAAACACCTGGAAGGTGTAAATCAAAACTCCTGTAAACACGTCAGTGGGAACATACGACAGGCACAGGGCTGGCTGTGCACCCAGCCCACGGAGCTCTGGAAATCCCGATGGATAAATCAGGGATCAACCTCGGGCTAATAAACAGCTCTTGTAGGAGCAGGGGAGATCCTCTGCCCCTGCAGAGACAGCAAAAGATGGATTTGGTACGTTTGGAGAAATCCAGGAGGTCATTCACAGTAATGGGATTAAAGAAAAAAAAAAAATACTGCTTAAAGAAATTTTGAAAGTCAAGCTCACGTGCCTTTGTGATTTGTTCAAATCAGCAGCGAAATTAATAACTTTAATAATTAATTTATTTTCTTAGAAATGCTTTCAAAGCGTTTATTTCCACAATTTATGCTTCCTAAGTGTCGATGAAATGCAAAGATCTTTTACACCTACATAATATTTTACATCTACATTGTATTTTACCTCTGCGTGATATTTTACATCTGCATTATTTTTACACCTAAATTGTATTTTACGTCCACATTGTAATTTTTATCTACATTATATTTGACGTCTACGTTGTACTTTCTATCTAGGTTTCATTTTCTATTTACACTATATTTGACATCTACATTTTACACCGAAATTGTATTTTCTATCTACATTGTCATTTATATCCACACCGTATTTCACATCTATGTAATATTTTACATCTACGTAATATTTCATATCTACATTGTATTTTACATCTACATAATATTTTACATCTACGTAATATTTTACATATACTTTATATTTTACATTATATTGCACACCTCCCTTGTATTTTACACCTCCACATTGTTTCTCATCTATGTGATATTTTAAATTTCCATGACCAGAAGCTCACAGCGAGGCCAAAGGGACAGAGGAAGAAATTTTGGGGAGCAGATTGCTGAAAAACCACCTCACCGAAAAAAACCCTGAAATTGGGATTTTTCCCCTTACGGACTGAAAGAAGCCCTATTAAAACCCTATCTTCTGGAAAGCGTCAGAGAGGCAGGAGGTTGGTAAACATTATAAAAAAAACCCCTCATAAAATTTTTATTGCTTTACATTTCTGTACGTTTTACGGCCGGCGCGGGGGGAAAGGAGCCGCAGCGATTTCTCTGCCCCGAGAGCAGGCAGGAACTCTTTTTTTTTCCCACCCCCCTCACTTTGTGCTCATCCAAATAAATAAAAAACGTTGAAGCCTGTTCATTCCTCAGGCATTCGGGGGGAACGGTTCCACGGCTCGGAAGGAGCCAAGGAAAAGCTGAAGGCTAAATGAACCTCACGACGTTAATCTGGGTGCTATAAACAAATTATTGTCCTTTTTGGACGCCACAACGTTTTTGCAACGTGTTTTATTTCATACCCACGTGTGATTCTGATTTCCAAACACTGTTAGAGTTATTAACCCTTGGAATAATTAGCTCTTTGGGACAATTATTAAGCCGGGGATGCAAAATTTCTCCCCCAAATCCAGCGTAGACGTTCGCTTCCTTAGGAAGTATTTTTAGCTTCTGAATGAAACAAGTCCCGGATCAAAAAAAAAAAAAAAAAAAAAAAAAAAGGTAATTGTGCTTGCAAGTAAGTATTTAAATATTTACATTTGAAATATATTTGCTGCCAGCTTCTGTTAGCGAGAAGAAAAGTAATTTGGGAAATTACAACCCTTCCTATTTCCCACATTTTTTAGGATAATAAATGCGGGGCTGAATTTAGCATGCCCTGGAGCTCGGCTGGCCGAAGTCGAAGGCAAAGAGGGAGCCCGGGATAATTCATGGGACAAAGATGCTGCTGAGGAGGGAGGTCTACAGAGCTTGGGAGGTGCTGGGGGGTGAGGATGAGTTTCCTTGGGGCTGGGAAGGGCCTGGATCACTCAGCTGTTCCCAGCATGTGGAACCCAGGCTGCGGCCACCGGCCGAGCTGATTTCTGGTGTGCTGACCTCCAGATATGGTGGGTCTGCTCATCCTCACCAGTTGGCAGGCTCAGGGCCTGAGTCATGTCCCCCAAACCCTCCAGCGGGGCAGCACGTGGAGACGATGTTCGGGGTCATGGATGGGGCCTTTCCCTGTCTCCCAGCCTACGCTCCAAGTGAAGCCATGACGGAAAATCCAGGATGCGCTGGGGCGTCAGAGGGGTGAGTAAGAAGGGGGAGTCACCAAGGGAAGGGGAGATGATTCCTGTAGATCCCAGCCCTGGGTCAGGACATCACCCCCAGCACCTTCTGCCCATGTCACAGGTGGCCAGGCCCCTGCACATTTGCATAATTGATAATTTGTTTTTTATCGTTGCTGTTGTTTTTCTCTTGGCTTCCTTGGCATTCATATGGACAGGAGTTTCCAAGGAAAATTTCCTCCTCCTGAGAAGAATGAGGAAGGAGCTCGTTGTGCTCACACAAGATTTGAAACTAAAGGGGTGTTTGGGGTCCTTCCTAGTAAGGATCTTCACATTTTTCAGATGTCAGGGATCCACCAAGGTGTCTTCCAAAACCATATATCAGGTGTCCAGGTCACACCCCACCACGTGCTCAGCACAGGGTCTCTGTGACCTGAGTCACCAGCACCGTCACATCAGCTGAGTTCTGAAGTGATTTTGGTAATTCCTGATGGACTTAAGCACAGTTCTGAGGGAGCTCAGTCTTGCTTAGCTCATTGTCCAGAGCCTTGGGCTGCCTGCAGCAATTTCTCCCTTCTCTAAGATGTGGGACAGACGTGGGATGGGACCCTCCTGTGTGACCAGAGCATAAATGTTTGGGAAGCCTGGTGAGAGCCTCTCATGGGAGCTTCAAGGAGAGCCCAAAGTGTTAACTGGGTTGTTATCCAAACCTGGGGAAAGCAGACTCTATTTAACCCAGGGAAAATGTTTCTTTTATTATGCCCATCCCAATCAGCCTGCTGGGTTCCTGCTGGTGGCCAGAGGGGACATTCCCATGGGCCAACAAGACAGCTTCTCTGTTTCACCCTTAGTACTTGGAATCCCAGGATCACTGATGTTGGAAAAGCCCTCCAAGACCATCAAGTCCAGCCTGACCCCCACTTCATCACCAGCCCAGAGCCCTGAGTGCCACCTCCAGGAATTCCTGGGACACCTCCAGGGATGGGCACTCCAAACCTCCCTGGGCAGTTCCAATTCCTGAGCTCCCTTTCCATGGGGAAATTCCTGCTGCTGCCCACCCTGAGCCTCCCCTGGGCCAGCCTGAGGCCGTTCCCTCTCCTCCTGTCCCTGTACCCTGGGAGCAGAGCCCGACCCCCTGGCTGTCCCCTCCTGGCAGGGAGTTGTGGAGACCAAGAAGGTCCCCCCTGAGTCTCCTTTGTCCCTCAGCTGCTCCTCACAGGATGGACTCTGGGTTCTTCTCCTCTCCAGCAAGCCCATCCCATGGTTTGGACCCTCTTTCCTTGGGGTGCCTCACTGAATTCCTGCAGCTGAGCTCCACGCTAACCAAACAACCCTGATGACACACTTTGTGGTCACATCTGCTCCCTCACCTTCCTCGTGTGACGAAAGGGAAAAACCCAAGGGCCCTCTGCGCTGACGCTGGGCTGCTGTTGATTTAATTGGGTTTGGGTAAATCCCTCCTCCTGCAAACGCTCACCGGGGCAAGCTGTCCTTTCCTCAGCTTGTGCAAATAAAATAAGGATGCAAACATGACTGCAAACACTCTGAGTGTGTGCTTCATCCTGAGATCAAGTGTCGTTCCACAACTCAGTGTCAATTTTTGTAGTGTTCAGTAGATACTGTTGTGGGTTTTTTGGTTTTTTGGGGTTTTTTTAACCCCAGGCTTTTTATGCCACCAAGGGAAGCCACCAGCTTCGCTCCCTTTTTTTTAGCTCCCAAATTTATGTTATTATTGTTAGTTCCCAATTTATGGAGTTTTTTATAGAGGTTTTTGGGCAAAACTTGGCGCTGTTAAAATCAGTGACCTCTTCCTCTGCCTTCAGTCAATCTGGAGTTTCACTCTCTCTGCTTTACCTTCCCCTGGTTGCTCCCCGTGTGAAAAGCTTTGGTTGGGAATTTACCAAAGCCAGAAAATCAGCCTGACTCTGGAAATTCTGTTGTTTACCTTAAAGCACATTTTGTTTCCATTTTGCTCTAAATATGGATGAAGTGAAAATCTGCTGTTGTGGAGGGCCTGTCACTCCAGCAGCAGTTCCAGCAGGATTTCTCACATGGTCTCTCCAACCCGTGGAAAAACCATCCTGGGGATGGTGGACACAGACCAGGGAGACATCAGCACATCCTTTGAGCTCCTCTGCAGATCAGTGGGAGCTTAAAATTACTCTGACAGAACAAAAACATGGAATAAAATCTCACTTCTTGAGGGAAAGCGGAGTGTTAGTTCCACAGAGAGGAAAAACAGCAAAAATTCAGAAAGATGACAGAAATGTGTGTTTTCAGCCAATCTCTTTAATTACAGTGCAGCTTCACATGAGATGTGTTTAGATATCAGTCTGGAGTCAAAGCTTGGAGTGGAAGGATTTACTTTAATTCATATTTAAATGACACAACACAGAAGACAAACCGCTCTGAAAACCAGAAAATAAGTGTAAGCTGTTCGCACTCAGCTTCCTGGAAGGGTTTTGTAACACCTTAAGCTCTTGTTTATTCGAATTAAAATGCACCTGATCCTTGGACAAGCAGAACAAGCCAAGTCCTGTCCTCCCCAGCAGGACTGGCACGTGCAGAGCAGGGCCCTGCCTTGGGTCCAGACCCAGGAAGGCTTGGAAGAGTCCTTGGAGAATCTTGGGAGGGGTAACGGGGACTTGAATTCACTTTCTCACCTCCCCGGCCCCTCACTGCAACCTCTGCCCCTGAGAGCACTGGGGGAAGGGGTGGCTTTTCAATCCTCCCCTCCTGGATGCTCCCTGGATGCTCCCAGGACACTCTTTTGGAGGTGGGGATCACCTTTCCTGGCCAAATCCCACCCTGCTGCCCAAGAGCTGATCCAGGAAGGGTTGAAGAGTCCTTGGAGAATCCTGGAGGGGTAACGGGGACTTGAATTCACTTTCTCACCTCCCTGGCCCCTCACTGCAACCTCTGCCCCTGAGAGCACTGGGGAAGGGGTGGCTTTTCAATCCTCCCCTCCTGGATCCTCCCTGGATACTCTTTTGGAGGTGGGGATCACCTTTCCCAGCCCAATCCCACCCTGCTGCCCAAGAGCTGGGATGGAGGAGTGCTCATGCCCTCCGTGTGCAACCTGCCCCGGGCTGGGGTAATTTATTCTGGTTTTAAAGGAAAACCTCAGTCTTACGGTGTAAATTCCAAACATGTGAAGAGCAGGGGAAGTGTGAGGAGATCTGATCCTTTTCCCTGCCTTTTCTCCCCCCGGCAGACGCAGGAGCACCCTGCTGAAAGGCACCAGCTCGAGGCTCTGCCGACATCTCTGCTGTTTACAGATCTGTCAGAGATTCAGCTTTGATGATGTAACGTTGGCAAATGTCACACGGACCTTCCCTGACGCCGTTTTTCTAACAAATGGCTCCTTTTCTCTGCCCTGACTTGGAGGAAAAAAAAAAAGGAAAGAGTTTGAAAGGATTCTGAGCCTTAAAACCATCTGAGTTTTGTTCGGTGTCTACCAGATTCAGTTTGATAAAATATCTGGCCTCCCACTCCAAAGTTATCTCCTGGATTTGCAATCCCAGTGCTCTCACTTACAGGAAAAATTCTCTTTTATTAAATATTGTGAAACCCTGACTAAAAGCAGGGTGAGACAGGGACTCTCTGCTGTATTTATAGGATGGCTGAGGGTTTTGGGATGAGCAGGGATTTTTAGGAAGACTCCAGGTATCACAAGTTGTGGTTGAACAGGGAGAAAAATATTCTAAAGAAGGAAAAAAACACCTCCAAACAGCAGAGGGAGGAATTTCTGGAGCTGGAAAAATCAGGTGAATTTATGGAAAAGGAGCACAGAAGAAACCAGGAGAGCAGGAAAGGAAAAAAACCCTAAAATTGTGAGCAGGAGGATTTCTCTTAGGGTTTAGCATCTCTTCTTTTAGAGGAGGAGTCAGGGAAATGGGGAAGACACTCTGGATTTCCAGGAAGTGTCTCCAGACCACAAAATACCTCCCACAGTTGCCCATCTGGTATCAATATTCCCTTCGTGTTTTAGGAGATGCCACAACCCAGATGTTTCCAGCAGTGCCTGGGGGAGGCAGAGGGTGGGACAGGTAAATTTTCACTCCTGCTTTGCCACCTCTTCGCTGGTGTCACCTCTGCCACCTCACCCTGCCCTGGGCCACTGCTGGAAAATCATCCAAGGGCTTGGAGAGAGGAAGAGGGGAATCTGGGAATGGAAGGGGTGCCCAGTTCATTAAAGATGCTTGTTATTAATTAAGGGATGAGTGTCCTGCAGAATTTTATGGGGTCGCCTGACTGAGCTCAGCAAAGGGGGACCAGGATTGTGGTGGAGGGAAACTCTCCCCCACAGCAGCAATTTCGTGAATTGCCCACAAAATGAAACCCAAGGCCAAGAGAAATTCCTTGGTTTTGACCATCTGAGGCTGTAAATGAGCTGTCAACTCACAAAAATGCATTAATTTAGCCCACAAAAATGTGCACTGAGCAATCAGGGAAGAGGAGGAAAACACCTCAGAGGTTGCTTTGGAGCACATGGAACCAGCTGGATCTGGAAAAGTGGGGTGACACTGCTCCAGCAGCACCCAGAGTTCCTCCTTTGGGGAGGAAAGTTTAAATTTGGGGGGCCAGGTGGAGATGCTGAGGTCTCCAATTCTCATCTGAGTTGTCAGAGAGGCTCAGGCTTGGTTCATGAAGAACAGGGCTCAGATTTCTCTATAGAGATCAATGCAAGAGCTTGTTATAATTTTTTTTTTTCCCCTTTGGATGTAGGGAAAAACATAATTCTCCAAAAAATTTCTAAGGGTTTTGCTGGATCTGGCCACCACCAGCAAACTTGGCACGAAGCAGGAGGTTGTACCTGCATCCAGCCTCTCCCTCTTTACCTGTGTGAGGGAAAATCTCATCAAACCCTCTCTGTCATTCCTCTCCCAAGCAGGAGAGGTTCCCTGGACATTGTCCAGAGCTGAACTCACTTGGCTCTGACATAAAAAACAACCAGTCTGGGCTCCAATTTTATTTACCACTCAAGCTCACTCTCCTTTAAAAGCACATTACGCTGGATTTCTGGCCAGTTATCCAATTTTTTTTTTTTTTTTTTAATTGTCATTATTTTCTCCAGCTCATCAGTCCTGGCAAACAGGAAATCCATTATTCACAGCAAAGCAACAGCGAGATGCAAACACATCCCTGTCGCTGCTCCAGCTGCGTGTGGGGTGGAAAAGGACTCCCTGAGACTTGTTCATAATTAGTCCTTTGCCCTGTAATGATTTAATGACAAAAAAAAATTGTCTTGAAAGGGTTTTTGTTGGTGTGGGCCTTGATAATTTAAATAGGATGGCATAAATGAAGGGAGATGGAAAAATTGTAGGGTCGGGTTTATGAGGGATCTCTGAAAATACAAAGTGTCATAACTTCACCACTTAAAAATGGTAAAAATCCACTTTTTCCGGGCTTGAGATGTCCAAGACCCAGGAGAGGAAGAGCATTTGCTGCTGGGAAGTGATGCACACATCTTTCCTGCCCTGTGTTGCAATAAGCTCATTCCTCTGGAGTGGCAGTGGCTGCTCCAGGGGCATTACACCTTCAAATGCACTTCAAATATCTGAGAGTTGAGTGTTTTCCTTCATCTCCCTGCTGCCCCTAAGCTAAGAGAAGAAAAAAAAATAGAAAAAAATTAAAATCTTGGATAAACACATTTGTGACAAATGCAGGTTTGGCTCCGTTGGAGGAGTCCAGCAGAGAGTGGTTGGAGATCTGAGAAGAGAACCCACTGGAATGGGGAATGTTCAAATCCAGCCTGTGACTGATCCCCAGCACACTGAGTGCCACATCCCGGGGTTCCCTGAACACCTCCAGGGATTGGCACTCCACCACCTCCCTGGGAAAGCCCATTCCAATGCTTAACAATCTTTTTGGGAAAGAAATTCTTCCTGAATCCATCAGAGAATTTACCCTGGGCGTTGCTGCCCATCCCAAATTGGGGCTGGTGGGGAAAGGGAGCTGGGGACAATAAAGGACAGCTTTTCATGGGAATCTCCCACAAAATTCCACCCCTGTGCTGGCTGCCTGCTGGGCAGGATTTTCCTTCAACTTTCCATGTTTCCAAAGGAGAGTTTCTCCGTGCCTCCACGTTCTCCTGGTGCTCTAGGGAAGATGCTGGCATTGAAAGGAGGGAAACAATTCTCTTCCCTCTGCAAGTGGCCTTTCCATGGTGAGCTCATGCTCTTCCCAAAAGTGCGTGTTCACTGCTGCTGGGCCATGGCCAAAGGCAGCCTCCCCTCTCCTTCTGGAGGTGGCAACAATGCACATGTGTGTCATTTCCTGATCCCAGTGGAAATCGCAGGATTGATACTCACTGCCGAAAAAAACCCAAAAACCAAACCCAATCTGGAAAATCAACGCCCACTCCCCTCAAAAAATTCCACCTTCCAGATTGCTTCACTCCTGAGTCCAGTGCCTCAGCACATCTTGCTCTGCAGTGCCAAGGCCGTGTCCTCCTCTCCAGTGACTCAGCCCCGCGTTGTCCTGCTGGGAGGGGACGGAGCCGGCGTGGTGGCGGCTCAGAGACCTCCCACGTTCCCCACCTCCCACTCTCAGCACCTCGTGGGGGTCTCCAGGGAATTGTTCAGAGTGAGACAACAAAGCTGGAACCCAAAACAATCTCTAAGTTATCAAAACACACCAAGACAGGGCCGTACATCCCCGGCGCCCCGCGCAAAGGGCGCATCGGCAAGAGCTGTCCTGCATCCAAATTTCCCTGAGGGTCTTTCCTCTTCAAATGTGCACTCACTTGAGAGCAAATCTGCTTCAACAGTGTCTGGGGTATCGAAAAGAAGGGAAATCTCCATCTGGGTGTCCGTTTCCCTGCTGGAATTTCTCTGGGAAAAGGGTTTTGTGTGTGGTTGTTTCGGGGCACTGCGCTCTGCTGGAAACGCTCCACGCAGTAGGAGCCTGGAGAAGGAAAGCTTGAACCCCTTCCAGTCGCTCTATCTGGTGTTGCTGCATTCTGGCAAACCCCAGAACAAATGAGTGGCAGAGGCAGATAAACAAGCTTAAGGTAAACATGATCTGCATCTCTCCCCTGATTTATAACCTACGTGAGTGGCTGAGGAATTGACTCGGGTTTACCGCAGCGCTCGAAGTAATGTCGTTAAGAATGTAACTTCTTAGGAAAACTCAGCCTGTTTTTAGCCCAGACATGCAATTAGGGGAATTAGTAACACGATACGTCATCCCGAGGAACACAGGGATCCAGTGGGCAGGAACCTCAGGCAACCCTGGGGGAGGCAGGGCTGCTCCCAGCACATGTGAGTGCTCTCCTCTCTTGCAATCCTCCTCATTCCCAGCGAGGAGCTTTGCTCCCAGCCAGCACACGGCCTGTTCTGAGCACTCTGAGGATGAGGCCATGGAGTGGCCTCCTTTTTCCATGGGAAAAAAAGGGAATAAAAGGGGATTCAAAGTGTCCGAGCAAAGCGAGGAGTGAGGAATCTGTAGTGGAAAGAAAGAGACCTCATAATTCTTGTAATTCGCAGCTCATGTAGGTGAGGTCAGGGTTGGGGTCATGCTCCTTGCGTGGATTTTTTGGGTGTTTAGGTGTGAGGACTGACAGGGAAGTCCAGTGTGAGTTTTGGATGGGGTGTGGAGGAGTATGGCAGTGCTGGGTTTGGAGAGCAGCACAGTGACTTTGGAATATTTCTGAAACATAAATCAAATCACATCTGAGCCCCCAAACACGGCACACCCTCCTCTTTTTTGACCTAAATGAAGGGGTAAAAGCTTGGGAAGACAGGGAAAAGAGAGCATTGACTCTCCTGCAGCTCCTGCCACCACTGTGCAGAGTCTTGGGTCATCTCCCAAAATTACTGCTCTGCAGCTCCTCCACACCACCAGTCTGGGACCATGGAAAATTACAGAAAAAAAAGGCCAAATCTCTCCATCCTTTCTTCCTTCTAAGAGTTCCAGAAACTCCAGCTGAATTTCACAAATTCAGGAGGCTTTTGGCTGGTTTGAGTAAGCCAGAATCCAAATTTTTGGTGGCTGAACCAATCCTTGGGACGAGACTTTGAGGTTTTGTATCACTGGCAACGATCTTTGCTTTTGGTTTTGCTTCGTTTCAGGCCTGTGGTGCTACTGGATGAGGAGCTGGTCCTATGTGGACCTACATGAGGACAGCTAGGAGGACTGGGGTCTTCCCAGTAATCACTGCAAATAATAATAAAAAAAACCCTCAAAAATGCTGGAAAACATGAAAAGGTCAATGAAGCAGGGGAAAAGAGCAATCCAATGCTTTTGGGTTTTTTTTTCTTCCATTAAGGAATGATGCATTATCTGGAAATCCCACTTTATAGCTTGGAATTTGTTGTTGTGTTGGTGTCTTTCAGTCAGTGAATAAAGTGCGACCACAGAAATCGGACACCGAAGCAACAGCAGTGGGTGGCAGATTTCTCCCTCACCACAAACATCCTCCCATCCTTGACAGTCCAGGCTGGGAACGTTTTGTCTCTGTCGTGCATCTCATCCTCAAGCAGGCTGGAAGAGAAATGGTCCATTTGATGGGGTTCTGACCCCAAAACGTTGCTGAGTCCCGCAAATGTCGATGGGATCACTGCGGTGTGAAATGCTCAGGGGTGTTCTGGTCCATGGGGATGGTTCTGGTCCATCCCTGTTATCCAGATCTGAGAGCACTGTTGGTTCCCTCCTGTGGGATTCCTGCAGGGTTGGAGTTCCCTGGCCAAAAATGGGTCCCCCATCTGCTGGACCCGCCTGAAGAAGGTGAACTGCAAAGCCACTGGGCTCTTTTTAAACTTCAAAATTTTGGCTGAAAACATCCCAGCCAGGGAAATGCTCCTCCACAGTGAGGATCCATATCCCCCCCACCGAGCACAGGTTTGTACCTCCAGCCAGGCACAGCTGCATTATTCACCACATTTATTTCTGCAGCTGAGCTCTTGCACCGTAAACTGTGGCAGGGAAAGCTCTTGCCAGCCATCCCCACAACCCCCAGAGTGCTCCAGCCCTGATTTGTGTGTCAGGATTCTTGCAAGGCATCAAAACATCATCCAAAACAGAGCCACTTGGAGCTCTGCTGGCTCTGCTCCCTGCCCACAACCTCTCGTTTTTTACTCCCCTGTGACAGAAAGCATCTCCCACTGCCACTGGCTCCTGCACAGCGTCAAAACTTGGTCCTTGGAAAAGCTTCTGCAGAGCACAAAAAGCTACTGGAAGCACCAGTTTGTGACAGGAGCTGTGATCCTGAGCTGTGTGCCATTCCAGCGGATTTTGCTGCAAACGTTGGGTATTATGAACCTGATCCCAGACTAAAGTGGAGCAGCTCAGTGCAGATGACTGAAAGGGAAATAACTTCCCAGAGCTGTTGCTTAATTTGAGATTTTGCTGGAGGTGGAGACATTTTATTTGAAATTTGCCCGTTTCTCTTGGTTGCAAAAGGCTCGTTTTTCCTGGCTTCTCCTTGTGGGTTTTGTGTTCAGCTCAAAATTGAATCTGGGTGGTTGAAAATGTAAGGGGATATGTGCTGTTCTCAGCTCTTCCCTTGCAGGCTCTCCTGCATTCCCTGGAATTCATGGTGAGAACAGTTTTCAGCTTAGGAACAACCCTCTGTAGTCATTCCTGCACGTAATCCCAAAGTGTGTTGGCCCAGCTCTGCAGCTGCTGGAATTCCTCTTCCTTAGAAAAACTTTGGATTTTCCCAGCTCTCAGGTGGTCCCCTTGTAGTTGTTTCTTTTTTTTTTTTTTTTTTTTTTTTTTTTGGATGACAGGCAGTTAAATCCTGCACAATAATTTATTTTTCCAGGTGGAATGACACCTCTGCAGCCCCCCAGCTGAGTGGGAAGCACGGCCTGCTCCTCGAGCACTAAAGGTTTACCACTATGACATCCCTGGTTGCTTTAATAATCAGATTAAATCACAATAACCATAATCATTTTAAATAGCACGACGTGACCAAAAATGCCACTGATGTGATTCATAGCTCTGTGGAGTATGGAAAAGGCTGGAATTTTTACACCAACCAATGGAACAACTTGGTTTTGTTGTCTAAAACAGCCAGAAACTCTCCTTGGTCTGGTGTGAGTGCTGGGAATTGTCTTTAGGGAAGCATCTCCCTCCAACAGAAAATACCATAAAATCAGGATTTTTCCAGAAAGTTCCATCCTCTTCCTTTTTGCTGTTTCTCCTCCCATCTGGGATGAGGGCAGGACTGGGAAGTGAGCCCTGGGATGCTCGGGGTGCAATGTCTCCATCTTCAAAGAGGCATTTTGGAAACAGCCCGGCCCTGTTGGCAAAGGGGTCTCTGCCCTTCTCCCCCCTCCCACTCTGCTGCCAGGAAAAGCCAGGGGAGCTTCGAGGAAAGCTCCAGCATCAACAACCTGAGTCTGCAGGCTGACAGCTCCCACCAGGCAGAAAACAACCCCAATCACCCCTGGCAGCACCAGGCTGGGATGCTCTGCCTCCCTCACGTCCCTGGGGACAGCAGGGACATTGTGGTCCCCACTCAACGCCCTTTGCCATCCATGGATTCCTGCATCCCATCCTGACAGAGGTGTGGAAGAGCTCTGTTAATTCCCCTGCCAGCTCAGCCCTTTTTGTTGTTGTTTTCCACGAGAACAGGATATGTTTATCTAGCTTTGATTTCTTTTTTTATTATTTCTAGATTTTCCCTTTGTAGCTGAATGAACTGATTATTGCTTTCATCTGCTTCCCTCTGCAGGGTCAGCTGAAGCCCAAATAATCAGATGGGACGTGAGTGTCTGTGTGGATTTGTAATTAATAGGTTGCATGCTGAGAGATGTGGGGTCCTGAAAGAATGTGTAAAGAGAAAAGGATCTAAAACTTGATCCTGATTTTGGTTCCACCTCAACAATTTCCTGCAGAGCAGGAGCGGTGAGATAATTTGGGGCAGATCAAACCAAACCCTGATTTCTCTTCTGCTTCTCGTGCCAAATGTCCTCCCCTTAAGATGTGCTTTTCTCCATCTGGTGATTTTGGCTTCTCTGTGTTCCCTGTAAGTCTTTTGGACCCTTTTGCTGGGATGTTTGTGAGATGACTCAGAGGAACAAACAAAAACAGGCAGGACCTTCATGGAGCCGAGCACAGTGCTGGCAATAAATGGAGCTGGCTCCACCAGGAGAGCTTTATCGAGGAAAACCCAAAGGAGGATTGATAATTCAGCAAACCATGCTTTAATTGAACTTTTTTTTATTATTTTTAAATTTTTTTTTTAGAGAAATCAGACCTGTTTTTCAGCAAAGGCCGAACTTTTCAGCATTTTCACCAAAACAAACAGAAAGCAGGTGCGTGCTGAAGGAGTTTTGGCTGGGAGAGAGCACAGAGAAGTGCACATGGGCTTTCCTGTGAGAGTTTGCACTTCACGGGCTAGGGTTTTGTTTCTGTCAATGCAAGTTCTGCTGTTCCCTTCAAAGAGAGCAGGCACAGCCCTGGAGCCGTGGTATTCCTTAGGGAAGAGAGGGTGAGACGTGCAGAGGCCGTTTTCTGGTAGTCTGTGTGTTTCAAGGCTTGTCACAATCCCATCCAAACCTGGATGCAAAATGGTGCTCAGCTTTTACTCCATAAAACAGAACTTTTACTCCATAAAACAGAGATTTTGCTCCATAGAACAGAGATTTTACTCCATAAAACAGAGATTTTACTCCATAAAACAGAGCTTTTCCTTCATGTTTCTGGAGAGAACAGGAATCAAAGGTTGATTTTCCAGCAGCCCTCTGCCACCCTTTTTTGGCAGTGGTTTGGGTTTGGATTTGCTGATCCCAGGCTGGGTTTTGCCGTGGTGGTGCCGCTCAAAGCCAGGTGGGTTTCCCCATGGGTTGGACGCTTCCTCCTGGGAATTCAGAGAAGAAGACAAAAAGCCAAAATTTCCTATCGTTTTCCACAGAAGAAGGACAAAAAGACAAAAACTTCCTATCATTTTCCACAGGAGAAAGACAAAATTTCCTGCCGTTTTCCACAGGAAAAAGACAAAATTTCCTGCCGTTTTCCACAGGAAAAAGACAAAATTTCCTATCATTTTCCACAGGAAAAAGACAAAAATTCCTATCATTTTCCACAGGAAAAGGACAAAATTTCCTATCATTTTTCCACAAGAGAAAGACAAAAAACCAAAATTTCCTATCATTTCCCACAGGAAAACGACAAAATTTCCTATCATTTTCCATAGGAGAAAGACAAAAAGACAAAATTTGCTATCATTTTCCACAGGAAAAGGACAAAATTTCCTGTCATTTTTCCACAAGAGAAAGACAAAAAACCAAAATTTCCTATCATTTCCCACAGGAAAACGACAAAATTTCCTATCATTTTCCATAGGAGAAAGACAAAAAGACAAAAATTCCTATCATTTTCCACAGGAGAAAGACAAAAATTCCCTATCATTTTCCCACAGGGCGTCTTTGTCACTGCCACAATCACCTGAGGATGCAAACCTGGAACTGGAGGCTGCATTTCTTTATTTTTGGGACCAACCAGGACAGACTCAGATCCATCAGCAGGGAGATGATGGGTGGCACAGGGTGGGCAGAGCCTCTGCTTGGTGCCAGCCCCTCCTCATCCTCTGCGGAGCACCTCGGAGGGATTTCTGAGCCAACACATCCCACTGCACAGAAACCCCGAGTGTTCCAAGCCTCCCCTCTCCATGCCCATAAAAGTCCAGCAATTCCACCAGCAGTGCCTCACACGTGTGCCTGGCTGCAGACAGGATGCCAGCTTGGCACTGATGAGGGCATTTGTCACCCAGGGCTGGGTTTAGGCTGTGCTTACAGAAATCCTAAAGCCTGGGCAATGGGTTTTCCTGGAGTGCTCAGAGGGCACGTGTGGGAAATGGATTTGTAGAGGATGGATTTTTACCATTGTTTGGTAACATGGGGTTATGGAGAATCCCAGAATTTAGGAATTCTTCCCATATGACGTGTGGAAGAATTCACATGATCCTGTTTGCCCCCTGAATTTCAGCCATAAATAGGAAAAAATTTTTAAGAATGACAAAGAGGGGTGATTTGGGTTGGACTTGACGATCTTGAAGGTTTCTTCCAACCTAGAAATTCTGTGTGATTCTGTGATTTTAGATGATTGGCTTTAGGGCATGAACAGCATGGTGTGGCAAAAGCTGATGGGCCAAGAAACACTTATGATGTGCTGTAATTAGGAATTAATTTGGCTTCTGGTTGTGCTGGCGTGAATTGTAACACCTGTATTGTCCCACCCTTCACGTGAGACTGAAAATGGAATAAAAGTTTTTACAGCTCCTCTCAGTGGCCCCATCTCTGGGTCAGGAGAAGGGATCATCCAACATCCCTGGCAGTGCTGCCACCAGGGCAGGTGGGGTTTAGGGGCTCTGCAGAAACCCCCTTCCAAAAATCCAGCCTCCCCCAGTGGCTTCCTGCAAGAAAAAGGGTCACTGCCCTTTCCTGTCCCAGTCCTGTCCCCCTGGCGTGGCCATCCCTTGGGGAGGGGGTCACGTCCTGAATGTCCTGCCCACCAGGAAGAGGCAGGAGAGGACCTGGCTCCTGGCCCTGGGAGACTTTGGGGAAAAAAAAAAAAAAAAAAAGACTGGGAAGAGCGGGGCTGAAATGCTCCAAAAGCAGAAAACAACTCTGTTTTCCACTTTCCTGGGATGGGATTTATTAAAGAAAGCCCTGGGATGTGAGGAAAGAAGAGCAGCTGGATTTTGGTGCTTTTGGAGGCTTTGTTTACCTGGAGGCTTGGAGGGCAGCTCTGCAGCAGGCAGGGTCTCAGCTGGGCAATGACCTGCAGGAGATCTGGCCAGGTGAAAGTGGGATTTTGTGTCCACCAGGGCAGGGAAATATCCCCATTCCCATCTGTATTTAATTCCTGTGTTGCTCAGGAACTGGGTGAAGATACCCAAAACCTCAAGTCAGGACCAAATAAACCATCCTCAAGCCATAAATTGAGGTTGATTCCATCGTTGTTGCCATCCAGGGAGGTTCTGCAGTGACCTTGCACAAACCCCCTTCCAAAATCTGCTTCCCCCTTCCCACCTTTAGAACTCGAATTGTTTGGTAACACTGGATTATTTATAATGCCACAAATCAGGAAGAATTCTTCCCATATGACATGTAGAAGAATTCACACAGATCTTGTTTGCCCCCTAAACTCCAGCCATAAATAGGAAAAACTTTTAAGAATGACAAATCCCAACCAGATTTTCCAGCCATGACTTCTAAGCCCTGGTGTGGATACACAAAATGATGCTGTAGATGAAGCAAAAAATCACAAATTTGCCAGGGGAGGAGCAGAAATGCCAAAAAATGGTTTAGATGTGACACTGAAAGGTTGCTGGAAAGTATGTTATAACCCTGAACGTGTCTTCTCTACCCTTCAAGTTACAGAAATGGGATTATTTGTTAGAATTATTTATTAGAATTATTTATTAGAAGTATTTATTAGAAATGGGATTATCTGTTCTTGCTTTAGGCGGGTTTATTGCTCTTCACCCTTGGAGGATCCCAGCAATTTTCCTGTGGAGAAATCAAAGGAAAGGAAGGCAAATCTGCAAGGGAACAGCAGGCTGCAGTGAGGTCTGCCCATGTGCCAAAACTGCTGCTTCTCCAGGTGTTGTCCTGGTTGGATTTGGTGGCACTGGAAGGATTCCAGATCCAGGGTTCCCATGTGGGATGAGCTGGAATGCTGCAGGGAGCAAGAGAGGAAAAACCAGGAATTGGTTTGGGTGTTTTGGGTTTGGGGTTGCCTCTTGGGCACTCCTGGGGCTGGTCCTGCACGGTTTGCATCTTGCAGAGGATCCCAATCTGATTTATTTGTGTCTTTGTGGAGTCACAGCCCTTCTCATCCCTGAGCTCCTGGTGGAAATCCTCCCATCTGATAAGGGGATGACGCCAGCTCGTTCCTTTGGGAGGGTTTTAAAACGACACAGAAAATCGTGGGTGCAGCCTCCAGGAATCAGATGAGCTTCCCTTAAATGGGGAGTGAGCAAGAAGGAGCGGGAAAGCAAAAAAAAAAACCCCAAAACAAACCCTGGGAGTCTTTAACAGAATCCGTGAGGTTTGGCCAAGGGATTTGTAATTAGGGGGATGCTTCCAAGATTCCAAACTGATTGAGGGCATCTCCTTCCCTCAGGAAACTCCAGGACTGTGTCGAGGGGGATCAATGTGCAGCCAAACTGGGCTGTAAAATCCTGAAAATAACAGATCCTGGTGGGAAAAGGTGCCGGAGCAAGGGTTGAATGAAAGTGTTTGTTGGACAGAGGCACTTCCCTCCCTCATTCCCATCTAGAAATGAGGAGAAACAGGTGAACTTTCAGGCTTGAAAGTTCTTTTTAGGAGAGTTTTGAGCATTTTTGTGATTGATCCTTTTTGCCCTGAGTCACTGAAATGCCCCAAAACCAGGAACTGATCACCCTCAGGGCGAGCTCTCCCAGGCTGAGCCCTCCCAGCCCGAATTTCTTCCTGCCTGTTTCCCTTTTTCCAGTAAAAGGTAGTCATGCATTTATAGTCACCCCCTGCTTTCATTCCTGGATGTTATTTGGTGTCACTTTGGATTCTCTCCTTCGGAAAGTCCCCGTGGAGGCATCGTCCAGACTGCGTAACAACCGGAAACAATAACGAGGAGAAAGATAAAATCAGGAAGAACGAGCTTTGTTTAGAGATGGGAACAGCTTTTCCAGTAAACCAGCAAACGAAGGGGTGCTTCAGGCTTGGAGAGGCTGAAAATGGAGTGGATGGGAAGACAAGTGGGAAAAATAAGTAATAAAGAGCATGGCTTCTTCTCCTGAGGAGAATTCTCTTTTTGGGAGTGTTGACTGAGAGACAGGAGTGAGGCAAAATACCACAGATTTGGCATCAGCCTCCCCTGGAGCCTGAGAGGAAGAGGGAGATGCTCCATGGAGGCAAAAGGATTTTTTGGAAACTGCTCTTTGCCTCCTTTTGGGCTTGTAAATGGTTTCTAAAAGAGGAGGAACCAAAATGAGGTGGAAACGCCGGCAGAGGTGGTTTGAGTGCAACGTGGTGGGGATGCAGCTGAGCACAGCAGGTGATGTGTGTCTGTTGTATTCCTCTGGGGAATGGTTTTTCCCCCAGAACTCCTTAAAGCTTGTGGCTATCTAATCTGACCCTTTCTCCCTATTTTGAACTTATTGGCTCAGGGCCAGTTATCTATCCTGAGCCAGAGACTTGATAAACCCGTTTTTCTTCTTTGTTCCCTCTCTTCCCTGGAACCCTTCGAGAATAAAGATTTGGACTGATCCTGGGGTGAGAGCCTCTTTTGGAATTTTTTACTCTATCCCCTGAGATGTTCTTCTAAAGCCCCTCAAGAAAACTGAGCTGGCCGTAGGAAGCCCAGGGGGAGTATTTCATGTGTCCGTCCCCATGAGAGCAAATGGAGAATCAAGGAGTGGTTTGGGTGGGAAGGGACCTGAAAACCCACCCAGTGCCACCCCTGCCACGGGCAGGGACACCTCCCAGGCTGCTCCCACCCTGGCCTTGGACATTCCAGGGATCCAGGGGCAGCCACAGCTGCTCTGGGCACCCTGTGCCAGGGCCTCCCACCCTCTCAGGGAATAATTTCCTCCTGATATCCAACCTAAATCCACCCTCCTAAAGTCGTTGTAGCTCTTAAAGCCAAGTACTGATGATTGATAGAGAGATGGGAAGACTGATTCAGTGATCAGAATTTGATTTTACTCAGATTTTCTAAAAGCTTCTATGCCATTTCAGGAAGGTTAATAATTTCTGATTACAATAATAATCTGGTTAAAGATCATACAGACAGCTTATACATTTTACAACATCTTTTGCTTGCAGAGCTTGAGTGAATCTCCTCTCTTCCCATAATCAGGTTTAATTTCATCTTCTGTCATTTTCAGAGTTCTGGTTTTTTTCTTGCCACAGCATCTTAATTATCAAATCAACTATGCTAATTAAGTCTGCTTTACTCTCTGCCTTGTGTATTCTCAGAGCCAAGTAGCAACAGACTGAGCTCCCTTTCCTTAGAGGAAGGGGTTCCACGGCTGGTGTTTCCTGGGGATGCTCTCAGGATACTCTGCAGTGGAAGCAGGAAAGTTCCTGGTGACAGGGAGTGCACCGGGGGTTTTTTTTTCCATCTGAAGTTATAAAAGGAGCTGCTCCCGGGCACACTCCCACTAAATAACCTTTTCTTGAAGTTTTTTGACTTCAAGGGCACCCCTGAAGCCTGGAGCATCCCAAACACAAAGCTGCTGGATTCCATGAGCAGGACAGAGCTCCCAGGCTGTGCTCCAAGCTCATTCCCAGCCTGTTGGTTCAATTCTGCAGCTAATCTGGGATGCTTTGTCTTCCCAGCACCTTTGAACCAAGCCTGGCTCTAATCAGCACCAGAACATCAATAACTGTGAGCCCCCACAGCCCCAGGCAGCCATGGGAAGTGCTGGATCCAGTCACTCTCTCCCCGTTGGTCCTTCTGGTCCTGAAATCCCCCAAATTAGGTTTTGTACCAAGGCATGAGTAAAGGTCACTGCAAACTCCTGCTGGCAGGAGGCAATTCCCAGACTTCCCACTGCTGTGACACACTCCGAATGTGGGAAGCAAAGCCAAGCCCACGTGTGGGAAGGACCAGAGAGCCTCTGGATTCTGGAGTCGCCTCTGTGGCACCCACCCCCCTCCTCAGGAGGCTCAACAGCCTCAGGGCTCCTTTCCTCTCCACCCCAAACAGGGCAGAATAAATAAAACAGCTTAATTAATAAAACAGCTAAATTAATAAATTAATTAATAAACTAATAAACCAATAAATTAATAAATTAATAATTAATGGATGAATTCATTAATTAATAAATTAATAATTAATGAATTCATAAATTATTGAATTCATAAATTAACCAATTCATAAATTTATACCTCAATAAATTAATAGATTAATAAATCAACGAATCAATTAATTAATGAATTAATAAATTAATGGATTAATAAATTAATAAAATTAACCACCCCCTAGCTTTCTGGACTTTTTTGATCTATTTGGAGTAAAGGATCAGCAGCAGGAGCGGGGTTTCTTTGTGGGCAGGTAATTCCACGTGCAGATGTAGTGAGGCTTCCTTGTCACATCCCGGGAAGCATCTGGGGTTGGATCCCGTCAGGGATTGCACAGGACATTGATCTTCCTGAGGGGTTTCTATGATCCAAACTCCATCCTGCCCACAGCACCTCGGGACCTAAGCCTGAGCAAACATCCTCACATTAATAGGGAGCAGAACGAGAGCAGGAGGCAGAAAATGATGATTTTCCTTCAAGGGTTCAAAATTCCGTGAACTGGAAACAACCCCAAAGAGCTTTTTTTTTGCATCAAAAAGGGGAGAATGGAGCGTTTGAGGATGTAAATCCTCACGGCAAGGCCTTTTCACGGGCTCCAGGTGAGGAGACACCTGTGGCAGGGCAGAGCAGGGCAGCACTCCCTGAAAACGAGGGAAATTTCCTCGGGCAGGACGGCAGAGCAGGAACTCACTGGGCTGGACCTGGAATCCGAATTCTGTCCGGTCCTGAGACGTTCCCACAACAAAAGCGGACACAAAATAACCAGAACTGAGGGAATTTTGCCTCAATCCATTGAATTCCTCCTTCATGGCTTGCTCCTTCCCAGGAGAGACCAAGAACTGATCCAGCTCCCCATGGGAGCCTCTCCCTCCCAGTCCAAGCTGGATTCCAACCCGACCCTCATCTCTGCCTGTCCCTGTGCCCCTTTCCCCGTGCTGGGATTATCTTTTCCAGGAAAATGTAATTCCCAGATGCAATCTGATGCTCCAGCAGCTTTCTGGTGCCCTTGGCCGCCTCCATTCCGTGTCAGGAGCATTCCAAAGGAGGACTGGGGACTCCCAGTGCCCTGCCCGGCTCATCCCAGCAGCCTGACCTCCCACAGCCCAGCCCCGAATGGGTTTAAGGGCTTTGTTGTTGCTTTTTTGTTGTTATTATTAATATTATTCCTCTGCTTGTTCTGGCACACACACACACAAAAACCACCAAAACAAAACAAACAAACAAAAAAACAACCAACCAACCAACCAACCAAAAAAAAAAAAAACCCACAAAAAACCAAAAACCCAAAACAACAACAACAAAAAAAAAAGAAAAAAACCCCAACAAAACCACCAAACAACAACAACAACAAAAACTAAGAAAAAACCCAAACCCATAAACAAACAACTCCCCCCCCCAAAAAAAAAACAACAACAACAAAAAAAAACCAAACCAAAAAAACCCACCCAAAACCCCCAACAAAACCTTTTTCTATTCTCTTGCCCTGCTCAGAATCTCGGTCAGAGCTTAATTAAATTTAGAGGAGCTGGAAAAACCGCATAATTCCAAAGTAAATGAAAGCAGCGGCTCTTGCCGGGGGTGGCAGCCCTGGGGACACGGGCGCTGCTGAGGGGCGGGAGGGGGGGGGAAATTCCCTTTGGAAAAACGTGGATTTTCCCGGCTGGAGGAGGGGGAAGGATGCTGGAAGGTGGGGAAGCATCCCCGGGCCGGCAGAAGGGAGCCCTTGTGCGGTCAAGGCGCCGTGGGTGGGAGCAGGCAAGGGGGGGGGGGATCTGTTTTCCCAGGCTCGCTGCCATCAGGAATTACTGAGCTGCCATGAAATGGGAGGAAATATTTCATTACAGGCACATGCGCTTCGATTTCACGTGATGGAAACTTCGGGGATCGGCTTTCCCTGCCCTCCTCTCATTCCTGCCGGGCAGGGATAACGCCGGGCATCCCCGGGATGCTGCTCCTCCTCCTCCTCCTCCTCCTCCTCCTCGCCCTGCTCCCTCCTGGGGGTTCCAGGGCTCCCTCCTTCCACCCGAATTTCTCCGATTTGGGGGGCGCAGAGCGGGTGCTGCCAAATGGAAATCCCGGCCTTAAAGCAATTTAAAAAAAAAAAAAAAAATTGAAATGTACGAGTTCTGGGAGAAATGGGGTTTGGGGAGAAGAAGATGGAAGGGAAATCCCGTTATTGCCCCTGTCCAGAGTTTTGGGAGCGGGGAGGTAAAAAGGAGCCGCAAGAGCCCAGCAAGGAGCTATCCCCCAGTGTCTTTTTTAAAAAAATATTATTATTTTGGTAAAAAAAAACCCCTCTTTATTTTGGAGTGACATCTGTCAGGGCTGGCTTGGCAAAGCACAGAGACCTCTGTGCCACCCCGCGCACGATTCCTGCAGGACAGGATGCGGTGACAAAGCCCACAAGCCACCAAACCCAGCCCGGTGCGATTTAACCTTTTTCCCCCAGAACGTAACACTTTTCATTCCCCGAACTCTCCTCTCCCCCATTTATCCCCCTTCCTGTCCCCAAACTCTCTTTTCTCCCATCATTTTACCCCTTTTCCGTCCCCAAACTCCCTCTTCTCCCATCATTTAATCCCTTTTCTATCCCCAAACTCTCTTTTCTCCCCCGTTTAACCCCATTTCCGTCCCCAAAATCTCTTTTCTCCTCCATTTAACCACTTCTCCGTCCCCAAACTCCCTCTTCTCCCATCATTTAACCACTTTCCTATCCCCAAACTCTCTTTTTCCCATTTAACCACCTTCCTGTCCCCAAACTCTCTGCTCCCCATTTCATCCCTTTTCTATCCACAGACTCCCTCTTCTCCCCCATTTAACCCCTTTTCTATCCCCAAACTCTTTTTTCCCCACTTAACCCCTTTTCCGTCCCCAAACTCTCTTTTCTCCCCCATTTAACCCCTTTTCTATCCCCAAACTCTTTTTTCCCCACTTAACCCCTTTTCCGTCCCCAAACTCTCTTTTCTCCCCCATTTAACCCCTTTTCCGTCCCCAAACCGCCTCCTCCTCCCACTTGAGCGAACCCCCTTCTCTCCCGCAAATTGGAGCCAGACCAGGAGGGGAAAAAAAAAAAAAAAAAAAAAAAAAAAAGAAAAGAAAAGAAGAAGAAACGCAGCGAGGCAGGGAAGGGAAGGGACAAATTCTCCTTTTTCCCCTCGGTGGGCTGCGAGCCCCCGAGAAGCGGCAGCGCTGCAGGGGCGGGCATCTCCCGGGGGGCTCGGCGGCGCCCGCCCGTGTCAGCGGGGTTAATGCCGGGGCTCGGGGGCAGCGCCTGGCGCCCGCCCGGGGGGACCCTGCCCGCCACCGCTTCCCCCGGAGCCCTCCCGGCCCTCGGGGCCCCCGCCCGGCCCCGCTCGGAGCCCCCAGCCCCGCATCCCCGGGGGGACCTGGCGTGGAGCCCCCCCGGTCACTCCGCTCCGGCGTGGGGAGGGGTGGGAACAGGGATAACGGGAAAAACGGGAATAAAAATTGAAATAAGGGTGTGGGGATGAGAACGGAGAGTGAGGATGAAGAGTAAGAAGAAGAAAATAGAATAAGAATATAAGAATATAGAATATAGAATAAGAATAAGAATAAGAATAAGAATAAGAATAAGAATAAGAATAAGAATAAGAATAAGAATAAGAATAAGAGGAGGAAGAATAGAAGAAGAAGAAGAAGAAGAAGAAGAAGAAGAAGAAGAAGAAGAAGAAGAAGAAGAGAAAAAGGAAAAGGAAAAGGAAAAGGAAAAAAGAAAAAGAAAAGAAAAAGAAAAAGAAAAAGAAAAAGAAAAAGAAAAAGAAAAAGAAAAAGAAAAAGAAAAAGAAAAAGAAAAAGAAAAAGAAAAAGAAAAAGAAAAAGAAAAAGAAAAAGAAAAAGAAAAAGAAAAAGAAAAAGAAAAAGAAAAAGAAAAAGAATAGAAAAATTGGTGAAAATGGGGAAAGGAAAGGAAAGGAAAGGAAAGGAAAGGAAAGGAAAGGAAAGGAAAGGAAAGGAAAGGAAAGGAAAGGAAAGGAAAGGAAAGGAAAGGAAAGGAAAGGAAAGGAAAGGAAAGGAAAGGAAAGGAAAGGAAAGGAAAGGAAAGGAAAGGAAAGGAAAGGAAAGGAAAGGAAAGGAAAGGAAAGGAAAGGAAAGGAAAGGAAAGGGATAAAGAGAGAAAAGGAGAAAAGGAAGAGGAAAATGGAAAAGGATGAAGGGATAAAAAGATAAAGGGAACATAGAAAAGGAAAATGGAAGGCAGGAGAGAAGGGGAAAGGGGAAAGAATCTCATTTGAAATCGGGATTGATTGCAGCACAGGTGGCTGATGCCCGAGGATGCTCTGTGCACGGCAGGGGTTCGCTCCCAGCCCGCAGGGGAGCGGAGCAGAGCGCTCCCCGTGCCCGTGGGCACCCGCTGGAATCTGCCCCTTCCCAGCTGGGCTTTCCACAGCTCCCTCCAGCATCACCCCCGGCAGCCCCCGGTTAAGAAATAATATTTCCCTCCGCATCAAATGCCAGCTTTGCACCTCGTTGGATTCCATATCTTTTTTTCCCAGCCTTGAAACTGTGGTGCATGCAAAGGCAAAGTTTGGGAGGAATTTTTACAGATGAGTAATAAACCCCTGGGAAAAAAAAAATAAAAAAAATAATAAAAAAAAGAAAATAAGAAAAAGAAAAAAAAAAAGATTTATGATGGAAAGCTGACACAACCTTAAGTGGCTAATTCAATTTTTACTCTCTTTCTTTGTTCCCCACAGAGGCACTTAGGGCTACAAAGCCCAGGCACAGTCGGGGCTGTTGATCCTGGGGCTCGGGAACGTCCCAGCGCTGTTTTCCAGCGGCTGCTGCCCGGGGACGCTCTCACCGTGAGCCAGCAGCGCTGAGAAATCCTGACTCGGCTCTCTGGGGGCTTCGCTCTCCTTTTCACACCTCCATCGCTGCTTGGGGTTCGGCTGGATTTTCTTCGAACTCCATTTTTTTGTGTTGGGAAAACTCTCTGAACAGCTTGAGGTCTCTGTGTCTTTTCCTATCAAACCTCAATAAATTACAGGATGTGGATTTTTGGGTGCTCTGATTGTAACTAAATCCTGATTTCTATCCCCCTGTGTTACTCTACACCTTCTTCATCCACTCTCTAATTTTTTTTTCACCCAAGAAAAATCTTTCCAAACCGGTAGAGATACAAATCCTCACAAGGGTATTTTTGATAAAGGTAGAGAAAAAAAAAAACCAAAAACCAAACTGGGTCAGGGGAAAATGCAGAAATAGAGGGGAAAAAAATTCCCTCCATGGACCAAAACTCACGAGTTTTTTTTGTGGGCAACAAAACCCCACAAAACCCAGGGGTTTTGTACCTCCTGGAACTTCCTGGGCTGTTGCTTCCCATTAAATTTCTTGTGGGAATAAGGCAAATATGGAGAAGTGATGAAAAGGGGAAAGCTGCTTCCTAGGAATCCTGTGGCTGAGCGTGATTTCCTCCCACACTGGCTGGCAGGAAAGAGATGATTTCCATTACAGCTGCAAAATTTACTGCTTGAATCCAAATCTCTTTGCACTGAAAAATTCCATAGCCTGGGCTTATCCACTCAGTTGACTCTGAGTCTCGAAAATTGAAGCTAAAAATAGCCTGGAGAAATTCCCATCAGAAAAAAAAATTACTGTGCTTGATCCAGGCCAAAAATCGATTTATGTTTGTTTAGGGAGTGTGTTTGTTAAAGAAGGGCATGATTTGCCTTTTTTATCCTGATTTTTTTTTTCCCCAATCAACATCTCAAATATTCCCCTGGGTTGAAGAAGCAGGAATGTGCAATCAGAGCACCCACAAACGTGGAATCACGGCAAAATGTGGAATTACAGCATTTACACACATGGAATCACAGCACAAATATGGAATTAGAGCATTCACACACAGAGAATCACAGCAAAATATGGAATTGCAGCATTCACACACATGGAATCACAACATAAATATGGGATACAGCACTCACACATGGAATCACAGCAAAATTGTGGAATTACAGCATTCACACACGTGCAATCACAGCACAAACATGGAATTAGAGCATTCACACACATGGAATCACAGAAAAATGTGGAATTGCAGCAGGAATGTGCAATCAGAGCACCCACAAATGTGAAATCACAGCACAAGTATGGAATTGCAGCATGCACACCAATGGAATCACAGCAAAACCATGAATTACAGCGTGAGTATGTGATTGCAGCACACACACACATGTATGGGATCACAGCACACAGATGGGATTACACAGGGATGAGCAGGCAGAGCACCCACAAACACGGAATCACAGAAAAAAAAATAAAAAAAATGGAATCAGGGCATGAGAATGGAATCACAGTATTCCCAAACATGGAATCACAGAGAAAAAAAGGAATCATAGCACAAAAATGGGATCATGGCACAAAAAACGGGATCACAGCATTCACAAACATGGGATCAGAGCAGAAATATGGAATTCCACAGGGATGTGCAATCAGAGCACCCACAAACATGGAATCACAGAAAAAAAAAATATATATATAATATAAAAAAAAAGGAATCAGGGCACGAAAATGGAATCACAGCATTCCCAAACATGGAATTACGGTGAAAAAAAGGAATCATAGCACAAAAATGGGATCATGGCACAAAAAAATTGGGATCACAGCATTCACAAACATGGGATCAGAGCAGAAATATGGAATTCCACAGGGATGTGCAATCAGAGCACCCACAAACATGGAATCACAGAAAAAAAAATATATATATAATATAAAAAAAAAAGGAATCAGGGCACGAAAATGGAATCACAGCATTCCCAAACATGGAATTACGGTGAAAAAAAGGAGTCATAGCACAAAAATGGGATCATGGCACAAAAAAAATGGGATCACAGCATTCCCAAACACGGAATCAGAGCAGAAAAACGGAATCACAGCAGGGATGTGCCACCAGAGCACCCCCCACACACACACCTGGAATCACTGCACACACACACGGAATTCCAGAGGCACGCGTGACCACGCACACCCAGCACACCCAGCACACACTTGGGGTCACCTCCCTGCCCCCCCGGAGCCCCTCACACCCCCTGTCCCCACCCCGGGCACCCCGCGGGGGCACCCACCTCTCCCCCCCCAGACACAGCAGGCACATTTTTATTGCGGCTGTCAGGAACATGAAAAACCTTTCTGCCAGCACTCAGCACGGGCAATTTATGAGTGGGGAAAGGGGGAGGCGTGGGGGATCGGAGCAGAAATGATGGGAGACAAAACGGCCCATAAATTGTTCGCCATGATTTACACTGGAGTCCATTTGCAGCCTATTCTTTTTAAATTTTTTTTGTGTGTGTGTGTTTTTGAGCCTCACACACACACACACACACACACACAGAGATGCCTGTCCCTCTCTCCTCCTGGGCTCCTGAGGCGGCCCAGCTGGAGGAAGGCAGCGCTCGGAGAGTTCAGTCGGTGCAGACAGAGCTAAAGTAAACAGCCGTGGTCATTCAGCAGGCAGTTAGCAGCCTCTGGACAGATGAGCGGGGCTCCGCGGGACCACACACGCAAAGCCCCGCGGACCACACAGCGACCGCGCTCCGCACGCAACTCCTGCCCGGGAGCCTCCCCTCCCTTCCCGGGGGCTCCGCTGCCCCCTCCCCCGGGAAGCCATCCTTTCCCTTCCCTTCCCTTCCCTTCCCTTCCCTTCCCTTCCCTTCCCTTCCCTTCCCTTCCCTTCCCTTCCCTTCCCTTCCCTTCCCTTCCCTTCCCTTCCCTTCCCTTCCCTTCCCTTCCCTTCCCTTCCCTTCCCTTCCCTTCCCTTCCCTTCCCTTCCCTTCCCTTCCCTTCCCTTCCCTTCCCTTCCCTTCCCTTCCCTGTTGGGAGCAGTGCTCTGGGCCGAGGCTGAAAAGCTTCTTGATTTTTCCTGAAGCTTCACCTCGGCTCGGGAACCCCTCCCCTGGGCCGGGCTGGGCTCTGTGTGTGGTTAATTCACCTGGAAATTACAGGTGGCCAGCACGCTCAGGCACAGCACCCTTCCTCCTTGAGCAGATGGCAGGGGGAAGGAGAGCATCCCTGAACTCCAGGATTAACTGAGGAGCATCCCTGAACCCCAGAATAAAGGGAGAGCATCCCTGAACTCCCAGGATGAAGGGAGAAATACCCCTGAACCCCAGAATGAAGGGAGAGCATCCCTGAACTCCAGGATTAACTGAGGAGCATCCCTGAACCCCAGAATGAAGGGAGAGCATCCCTGAACTCCCAGGATGAAGGGAGAAATACCCCTGAACCCCAGAATGAAGGGAGAGCATCCCTGAACTCCAGGATTAAGTGAGAATCATCCCTGAACCCCAGAATGAAGGGAGAGCATCCCTGACCCCAGAACGAAGGGAGATCATCCCTGACCCCAGGATGAAGGGAGAAATATCCCTGAACCCTGGGATGAAGGAAGAAGCATCCCTAAACCCCACTGGCCCCTGGGCCTCCTGCTCCTCCAGTCCCTGCAGTTTTTGCCATCACCCCCCAAACCCCTTCCCTCCATCCCTGCCTGTTTTCACCCCATAGCACCCCCCAGTTCCTGTCCTGCCCTGGGATTTGTGGCTCATGGGCTGCTCCCTGGTTTGTGCTGGCCCTGCTGGGCTGGGCCCATCTGGAGCCATGGAAGGGTCAAACACCCCAAAGGCCCAAGGGCTCTTGATGCCCACCCTGACCCAGAGTCCCTCCTGGACACGCCACGGGGTCAGGCAGCTGCTCCAGCTGTGCTGCTCCCAACTGGCCCAGCAGAGGGGTGAGCAGGGATTTTTTCCTGGACGTGGCTGGAGGCCAGAGGAAGAGGCTGCCATCACTCCCAGCTCGCTGCTCCCAGTTCCCAGTGCTGCAGCAGCTCTCAGCTGGCACGTGGCCCCTTCTCCAGCCCTGCCCAGGGGGGTGAGGATCGCAGCTCTCCTCCTCTGCCACCTCCTCCCAACACCTCCCCAAAGCACTGAGCTCATCCTCCTTTTCCTCACCCCAAACACGGGGGGAAGGAGAGCATCCCTGAACTCCAGGATTGAGAAGCATCCTTGAACCCCAGGATGAAGGGAGAGCATCCCTGAACCTCAGAACGAAGGGAGAAACATCCCTGAACCCCAGAACAAAGGGAGAAACATCCCTGAACCCCAGAATAAAGGCAGAAATACCCCTGTACTCCCAGGATGAAGGGAGAGCATTTCTGAACTTCAGAACGAAGGGAGAGCATCCCTGAACCCCAGAATGAAGGGAGAAAATCTCTGAACTCCCAGGATGAAGGGAGAGCATCCCTGAACCTCAGAATGAAGGGAGAAATATCCCTGAACCCCAGGACGAAGGGAGAGCATCCCTGAACTCCAGAAAGAAGGGAGAAACATCCCTGAACTCCATAACAAAGGGAGAAGCGTCCCTGAACCCCAGAAAGAAGGGAGAGCATCCCTGAACCTCAGAACAAAGGGAGAAAATCTCTGAACTCCAGAACAAAGGGAGAAACATCTCTGAACCCCAGAATGAAGGGAGAAACATCTCTGAACCCCAGAATGAAGGGAGAAATATCCCTGAACCCCAGAACGAAGGGAGAGCATCCTGCCTTCCCACCCTCCCCTCAAGGAAGCACCCCGGGGTTCCCCCAGCACCCCAGCAGAGCTCCGAGGGGAATTTCTCTGTGCCTCCCTCCCCTCCTGCAGCAGCAGCCAGGCCAGAGATTACAAACCAGCTCAGCGTTGGCCGGAGTGAGCTCTGAGAAACCACATTTGCCTGTCAGGATCACGTTAAAGCAAAACACAGACTCTCATTTTCCCACTCCTTCGGCTCCGAGGGCGTTTGGGTCCCCGCTGAGAAACACGGAGGTCGCGGCCCCCAGGTTTGCAAGCCCTGCCCTCGCACACCGCGGGGAGATCTGACAACAGCCTCCTTATTTATGTGCCCAGCCGGGGGCTGCCTAATGAAACCCAGAGGTTTTTATTGACACACGCCGGGGGCTCCGGGCAGGAGAGAAGGAGCAAGGCTGGAGGCTCCTTCCCCCACGAACACAGTGGCCATTCATGGAGGGTCAGGGCTCGGGGTGGACTCTCCGTGCCGGCTCTGACAGCGCTGAACTCACGCCGGGCTGGGCGCTCCCTGCCTCGGGAGCTGCTGATGGGGCTGGGCCGGGTGCGGGCAGCCCCCGCCAGCAGGGCTGAGTTTTTTCGCTGGGTGTTTGCGGGAGGATGAGTGACAAGGAGAGACCCAATTCCCTGCTGGAAATCAGGGGGGGAAAGTGGGTTTGGGAATGTGGTCGTATGGGTCGGGGGTGAGGAATTTTAAGATTTTTCGGGATGATTCAGCAGAGGAAAAAGAGATGCAATCGGCGATTTTTCCACCCAGACAGACATCAGAGTTTCTCAACCCTTTCTGATCCTTCTCACACTACCACTGGAGGTTTTTCAGTGGTATTTTGAGCTTTGTTTTGGTACTTTTGCCCTCCAGATCGCTTTGCTGCTGCTGGAAAAGCCTCCCTCCTTCGGGGTGCCCCGCAGAGCCCAGCCGCGGGGTCTCATCCCTGGTGACCTGACCCCTCACTCTGCCGAGAGCCGCCTGGGTCTCCGCCGGCTTCAGGAGGAAAGAGAAGCTTTTCTTGGCAAGGAAATGCCTCCTGAGCAGCCTCCTCGCAAACCAGGAAAAGTCGCACGTTGGGAGCCCGGCGTTTAAAGGGCTGAAAAATGATCGCAGCTTCCTTTGGTGGCTGCGGCCGGAGCCCGAGGGGAGTGACCTTTGAGGAGATTCTGTTCGCTGCAGCCTCGGGGCTGGGAGCCTTGCGTGAGCTGGGCAGAGAGCTCTGTTCCCTGCCTTGCCTCTGACCCCTCCCCGGGCTGCTCCCAGCTCGGAAAACAATGGAGAGGAGACCTCGCAACTGCTGGGTGGCGGGGGGGAAATAAATCACTGCCAGCCCTTCCCCGGGGATCCCAGCAGATGAGAATCCCACATGGCTGCACATCCTCTGCCCGGCGGCAGGTGCCAGGCCGGAGCTGCCACCTTTGATTTTCAGAGATGAAGCTGCCCCGAGCTTTATTTTTACCCAAAAGCCAGGGTTTGCTCCCAAAGTATTGATGGCAGGAGTCCTCCCTGCTCAGGGTTGGAGCCACTGTGGATTTAGGAGCTTGTTGGGTCACCCTAATTCCACTAAACACCTGGGAAAGCATCTTTTAGGGCCATCAGAAGCACCCAGCCCACTGTCTTCCACGTTTCCAGCTCCATCCAGGAGCCTGGCACCAAAAATCTCCCACTTCCTCCCCTCTTCTAAGGGCTTGTGGCTTTTTGGGGTCTACAACATCTGTCCCTTTGGGGGTCTTCAATCCTCTTTCCCAGGAATTTCGTGTCTCTTTAGGATTCCAAATCCCTGTTTCCAGGTTCTATTCTGTCCCTTAAGGTGACAATGAGGAATCCTGGGGAGTTCCCCAATCCCTTTTTCCAGGCTCTTATGTCCCCCAATCCTTTTTCTGAGAAATTTAATATCTCTTGGGGAATCCTGAAGGTCCCCAATCCCTTTCCCCAGGATTTTTTGTGTCCTTTGGTGTGTCCCCAATTACCTTTCTCCAGGAATCTTCTGTCCCCTAATCCCTTTTCCCAGTAATTCCATGTCCCTTGGAAGCTTCCACATCCCTTTTTACGTCCCCCAATTCCTGTCATCGGGAATTTTTTCTCCTTTGAGGTGTCCCCAACCCCTTTTCCCAGTTTTTTTTTTGGTCTCTTCCAGGTTTAAAAAGAGCACTTCAATTGCTTATCACGCAACACCCAGGTGCCTTTTCCTCCTCCCTCCCCTGGGCATTCCTCCCTCCAAAAATATCTTAATTCTCAAAGGTATAAAAACCAAAAAACCAAATAAAATCTAAAATAAATAAAATCTTAAATAAAACCTTCAATAAATAAATATCATCCCCAATTATCCCAGTGCCAAATGACTCCTCCCGAGTTTCACCGGAGGCTGGAGCAGAGGATGGGCTGCTGGGAGTTTGCCCTGCTTGGGATCTATTTTGTCACTCATGAGGAAACCTCCAGACCTGCTCTTCCTGCTGGAGACCAAACCCAGCCCGTGCTGGAACAATGCTGAGAGGGCTCCTGCTGCAAAAAAGCACTTTCTAATGAACGGGAGGTGGAAACTCAGATCCGCTGCTGCTTTTTTTGGCTGGTGGCTGCAGGCATCCCCTGTTTGCATTGCACTGTGGTGACAATTATAGACCCGGCACTGCAGGCTGAGGAACGGCCAAAGCTGCTGCTGCTTCTTTTCCTTTTCCCAGTTTCCTTGTTTTATGGAGCCCAGGGCTGTCCCCTGTGTGTCCCAGGCTCTGTGTGTGGTTGAGGCTGGGGACAGGCAGTCTGCTTCCACTTCCTGGATTGCAGCTTGCAATGGAAATTTGGGTTGGTTTCCTGAATTTCGCAGGAAAAATATTAAAAATAATTATATTTTTTTTCCTTTTTTGCCTTTCTTTCGAGCTCCAGAGTCCTACCGCAGCCCAGCCACCTGCAGCAGCACACGTACACACCTACTCCCCTGACTCTTGTTGGATGCTCACCCAAAAAGAGGAGCCCAAACCTTCCCTGCCCATCCCTCTTCCCCTGAGCCAAATCCCTGTGGATTCCCAAGAGCCTGGGATGGGATGCAGGGAATCCCTTGGGATTCCAGGTGGATCTTGGCTGCTGCCACCCCAGGACAAGATGGGGTGAGCTTCACTGTCCCATTTTGTGCCTTCTCCAGCTGCTGCCACCTCCCTGCTCCAAGGCAGGTGGAGGATTTAGGATGTTCTGAGGATGGTACCTGCTGAGCAGCATTCCCCTCTGGAAAAACCCAAACTGCCTCTGGAATAAAGATGTGGCTCCTCCAGGGAGCCCTCTGTGGATGAGGATGGCCAGTAAGGAGGAATATTTTTATTTTTGCTGCCTCTCCCCCTTGGATAGAGAACAGTAACTGTAGGAGTTTGCAGAGAGGTTTGGTCTGAGAGCAGGCTGGACCTCCAAAAATTCCCCCTCTTGCCTCAAACGATGCTCTCAAAACTGAAGTTTTCAGGACCTTTTTATAAACCTTTTATAACAATTTTTCTTACATTTTTTTGGGGGAAACTTTTCACCAAAACCTGGAAACTCCCTGGCACAATTGATGTCAGATGGCACAGCCAGGGGAGCCACCTCCTCCCTCCCATCCCCTCATCCCTGCCGTGCAAACCAAAATAAGAGGAAAAAGCTTTTAGCCCCGAGTCTTTGCTAATAAGTTGGTGTATCCATGACATGGAATTCTGCTCGGTGCCTGCCAGCTGAGCCTGGACACCCAGCAAGGGCTGGGATAGTTTTCCCTGCAATTACAGCACGAGATTGGGTTTGCAGTTGATTTGGGAGTGGATAACCTCGGGTTTGTTCCTTTCCTTTCCGCTGGAAATCCAGAGCTGAGAGCAGAATGTGGGGTGGGGTCCCTCTCCAAACCCAGGTGTTCCAAACACATCTGATGCACCTCCGGGGCCCAGAGTGGCTTTTTTGGGAAGGTGGAAGCTGGGGTTCTTTATTTTGGGCTGCAAGCACAGAATTAACTCTTTCCCTGCTTTGCTGCACAGCAAGAATCTTCTGCTGGTGCTGCTGGAAGATTTGGAAAACGTCCCTGCCCACAGCAGGGGAGATGCTCTTCAAGGTCCCTTCCAACCCAAACCATTCCAAAATATTTTGGTTTTTATCATTCCAAGACCCTTGTGTTTGGTGAGCAGGGAGTAAAATTCAATTTAAACTAAAGCTTTCTTTTGCAGAATAGCTCAAGCAAACTGTGACAAAAACCCCCTGTAACTGTTGCATTTCAGCTTTCAATTGCGACGACTGTTGAAAGTGAAAACATTAATTATTTATATATTTATATATTTATATATTTATATATTTATATATTTATATAGTTATATAGTTATATAGTTATATACTTATATACTTATATACTTATATACTTATATTTATATAGTTATATATTTATATACTTATATACTTAGATATTTGTTGTTTATTTGTTATTTATGTATTTATATATTTATATATTTATATATTTATATATAAATGTATTATTTATATATAAATATATGTATATATTTATGTATTTCTATTTATATTTATATATTTACATATATTTATATGTATTTTAATATATATTTATATATATATTTATAGACTTACATATTTATATATTTATTTATTATATCTGACAATAACCGGTATGGCCTCGAGGTACCCGGGCTGGCTCGGGCGATAAGAGCGCGATAAGAGCGATTTGTGTTTATTTTGGGCAAACGGCAGCACCTCTGGATCCCTCCCAGCACGGAGGGGCCGCACCAAAATAAAATTCGAATTCTCTGCCCCGCTGGAGGAAGCGCTCCCGGCCACAGAGCTCGGGGCTCCTCCCGAGCTGGGATCCGATCGCTCCGGGCGGCCGGGACCGAAATCCCGGGAGACTCGGGGCTGCCTGCGCTAATTAATGAGGCATCCTTTGGAAAAGCGGGGGAATTTGGACGGGGCTCTGCCTTGGCTCGGCCCCGGCTCCTCACATTCCAGGCGCACACGGAAGATTTATGCATTCCACCGGGAGAACAACCTCCTGCATATTTATTAACTCGGGAGATAGCCTGGGCTTCCTTCCCCTCCCCACGCCCTGAGCCGCCGCAATCGCTGCGAGGCTGAGCCCGGCCAACCTACCTCCCCGCCCCAAAAATCCAAGTTTTAATGTGCTCAGGTAAACGTTGCTTTGGTGATTCTTCAAATTTATTCGCTGCCAGCATCCCGGATTTGGATTTGGTGTTTTTTTCTCCTAATGGCATCTCTGCTTGTCACGGGGATTTGCACCTTTACTTCTTTAAAAAGAATAAATCTTAATGGTCAAAATAGTAATAGTAATAGTAATAGTAATAGTAATAGTAATAGTAATAGTAATAGTAATAGTAATAGTAATAGTAGTAATAATAATAAAAATATTTCTATTTCTATTATTATTATTATTATTATTATTATTATTATTATTATTATTAGCTGAGAGATCAAATTCAAGAGAAAGCAAGAGTTTCTCGTTGTTTAAAAAGCAGCCCAGAGCAAACTGAGCTTTTCCCTGTAGTTTGAGGGGTGATGTCACAGCAGCAGATCCCTCTGCCCCAGGAATGGGAGTATTTGTTCTTTAAATAACCGGACCTTGACCAAACTCGAGGGAAATGAAAGAGAATCCTCCATTTCCATGTGTTTGGAACAGCTTTCTTCTTAATTAATTGGAGAATCTAAATGAGCTGTCAGTGTCCTGCATCTGCTTGAAAGTTCTGCTCAGGCTTTTATTAATTTCCACTCTGTGCTTTTGGATTCATCTGTCTAACTCAGCCTTGATTGCAAACCACGGAACAATTTGTCTTTTCGATCCCCCCCTGACAGGACATTTGCTTCCTGCCAGGAATTACAAGGAATTTAAGAGCGACTTTCACACCCAGGTTGTGTTTTACCCTTTACAGGGTCCAGCTCTGACCTTTATTTGTGGAGTTTTTGACTTAGGAAATGTCATTTTTTGAGTTTTATCTCTGGATACCTGCTGGGTGCAGAGCTCCATGTTTATGCTACGTGGAAAGAAATAGGAATTTTAAAATTAAAATTAATTTAATTAATTAATTTAAGTAATTAGTTAAAAATTTTAAAATCATGGCAGCATGACTGAGGAAGATCATACAGATCAAAGGAACAGAAAAAGATTTTATTTTTTTTTTTAAAGAAAAAGATAAATTCTTATGATGAATACAAAACTGAGAGATCAAGAAACACCTTGATAGCTCTTCCTCCCTACTCTCCTCCTTGGAAATATATTTTCCAGAGCGAGCAAAACGGTTTATTTGAAGGAAATTAGAAATCCATTTGGGGCTGCTGGGTTGTTTCAGTTTTGATTTGCAGGGAGACATGATCTGAAGGAGAGGTGCTGCCTTTTGAGTGGGGAAAGGCTGAGCTGCAGCACGGGGCTGCAGAGGAAGGATTGGGCAGCCAAAGGGAGTTTGTCCTGGTTTAAAGGCGACAACGTTTAAGGCACAGAGGAGAAAATTCCCAGATCCTCATGAAGAGAAAAATCAAGGAATGAGACCTGGATTTTCCTTCACAACAGCGCCCGTGTGCAGTCACATTGTCATTATTAGCCTGAGTTGGAATTAATGAATTCTTTTTTATTCCACTGCAGTGCTCTAATAAATTAATAAACTGACCTGAACCTGCATGTAAATGTGTCCTTCTGTGGGTTTTTATTTTTCAATGGGTTGTTATATTGTCCACTGTGCACAGCAGACTGTGGTGGATTAAATATTCAGTATTTAACAGCACCCAGGGGAATTTGAGGCGTGCAGAGAGAGTTTAGGTCCTGCATTTCACTTCAGGAAGGTCTCCTTTAATTTCTGGGGAGGAGTTCTGGGTTTTTATTTTTCAATGCATTTTTATATTGTCCACTGTGCACTGTGGTGGATTAAATATTCAGTATTTAGTAGCACCCAGGGGGATTTGGGGTTTGCAAAGAGAGTTTAGGTCCTGCATTTCACTTTAGGAAGGTCTCCTTTAACTTCTGGGGAGGAATCTGCCACCTCCCTCTCCTAAATCCCATTTTAAAGGTTCAAATCCTGCCCATCCTTGAGAAGGATAAACTTCCCTTTAGAACCAAACAGGAGGAACCGTGCCTGGCCACGGGCTGCAGCCCCTGGGATCCACAGCCCAGCCCCAGGAGCATCCCTCATCCTGCAGGACTCAGCTCCAGGTGTGTCCCTGTCCCCACAGCAGAGAAGGGACACAGCCGGGGGGATTCCAGGTCGGAATTTCACCCCCTGCTGCAGCTCTGCCTCTGCACACTGGGCTTGTTCCTGCAGCGATATTAATTCATAATTACAGCCACTGATTATCTGATTTAATCCCGGGGTTATATAAATAGCAATCCGCATATCGAGCGTTGTAATTCTTTCAATACAATTAAACCAAATTGTTCGTTATTTTTTTTTTTCCTCCTCTCTCCAGAGCAATTAAAGACGCAGAGATTTTTTTTGGATGGAATGGAAGTTCAGCTCGGAGTTTATGAAATCAGCCCCAACCTTATCTAAACCTCCCTGGAATTGCGTGATAAGGAAATCTTATCACTCGGAGTTTACAGCCCAGCCAGAGGAGCCTCTCATTTTCTCCTCCATTTCCTGCTGCTGCTGCTGCCCTCAGCTGAGAGCAGCAACACCCCAAAAATTTTGGTCCCCTTTTCTGGAGGACAACTGCAACCATCCAAAAAAACCCAAAACCAAAATAAAACCAAAAAACCCCACCAAAAACCCCAAAAAACAAAACAAAACAAAAAAAAAGGGGGGGTAGGGATGGTTAATTGAAGTCCTTCAGACTCAAAAAAAAAAAATCTATTTTTAGGGTCATCTGCTGGTAAAGAGGTTGATGCTTTTACTTGATCTCAACAGGTTTTTCCCATCTGCTGAGACAAGGGTTCAACTAAAAAACCCCGGACACTTTGAATGGGAGATGCTTGGCAAAATCCAGACGCTGGAACATCTGTTTCAACCTGATTCGAGTCCTGCTTTCCCCCCCGAAGCCGCCGCCCCCAGCGCATCTGGGATTGCTTTCTCCCTTATCTCCCCAGTCCCAACACCCTCTCTCTGTGGTTTCACTCGAGTGAATAATCGAGTTTTATTGCCCAAACTCAGGGAAAACACCACGAACAGGATGCCAGACAGGGGTTTTGCCCTTTCTTTGCCACAGGGCAGTGAGAGAAGTTAATTTATTACAAAATATGAGGCACTGAAGCAAAATAGGAGGGTTTTTTTTTGGGGGGGGGGGTTGTTTTACCCCGTGTCTGTCACCGCAGGCTCCGTGCTCTTCTCAGTTTATCTCCAGCTTTTATCCTAGAGAAAACAAAACAAAACAAAACAAAACAAAACAAAACAAAACCAACAAAAAAACCCCAAAAAAACAAAAACAAAAACAAAAACAACCAAAAAAACCCCCCAAAACAAAACAACAACAAAAAAACCCCAAACAAACAAACAAACAAAACCCCAAAAAACCCCAAAACCCCACTATTTTCTCCTAGAAATACAAGATACCCTTCTCCAGAAGGGAGCAGTGGTGCGCGCCGGCCGCATCCCGGCTCCATCCCCGGCACCCCGGGGATTCCGTGCCCGCCGGGACCGCGGCGGAGAGGGAAGCGGAGGCTGCGGGGGGTTTAGCCCGGAGAGCCAGCACGGGAGGACTGGGAGCCACTGGAATGCCCGCAGGACACCGATAAATCACCCGATGGCTGCTCCCTGCGGTTTGGAGGGGAAGGGAAAGGGCAGAGGGAGAGATAAGGAAAAGGGGGATGAGAAGGAGAAGAGGCCAACAGCAGGTCCAGACCCGCTGTGATTTTGCAATCAGGCAGATTTGCTGAGAGCTACTTTCTTTTTTGCCTTTTTTTTGTTTGTTTTGTATTGGTTTGGGGGTTTTTTTTGGTTTTGTTGGTTTTTTTTTTTTGGGGGGGGGGTTTTGTTTTTGTTTTTGTTTTGTTTTTGGGGGGGTTGTGGGTTTTTTTGGTTTTTTTTTGTTGTTCTGGATTTGCTCTCAGCGCTGAATCTGAGGGGGGAAAACTTCAAAATCTCTCTGAAATTCTTATTGCACGGCACTGGAGCTGGGAAGGAGAGAAAACCCTTCCCAAGGGTGAGCTGCTACAGCCCTGCATCAGGAGAAGTGGCTCCCAAACACAGCCCAGCAAACCCAGGCCCTTTTGCTCCTGATTTACCCCGAATTTAAAATGGAAAACGGGAGCAAACCAGGTCACACTCTCTCTCTGTATCAGCTTTCCTCAGCCCCACGACACCAGAACACGGCTAACAAAGATCTTTTGAGGGCAGCAGATGGAGTTGGAACCTCGGAGCCGAGTCCAGCTCCAACCTTAACGAGGTCCAGAGGAGCTTTACCCCAGTTTGAGACCCATAACGGGGCCTTTCATGTCATCCCTGAGAAAACCCCCTGGGTACCTGAGACAACAAAATAACCTCAGCTCGCTCTTCCCCTGGGAACACTTCAAATGCTGAGGGAAGGACATTTGTTGACCTGAGGCAAACCACGGGGTGACCACTGTGCCTGCAAGAACAGCGGTGGTGTTTGTTGCCTCTCTGGCTTGTGAGGGATTTTTGAAGGTGAAAGGAGCTTAAAAGGACACGGATCCCTCAAAAATGAGCTCAGAACACCCCCCAGGCATGATCTGAAGGAAGCTGGAGGTGTGTAGCTGGTGGCTGGATCTGATTAGAGCATAGCCAGGAGGAGACAGCCCTGAGGAAATGGGGTAAATGGTCTTCAGCTGGAGGAGGCAGAGCCAGCAGTGCTCACCAGCTTCCTCTGGACATGGGCTGGGGTTTTCAGGGGTGCTGTTGGAGACCCAGCATCCTTTGTTTCAGCTTTTAGTGCATATTCCTTCACACAGGAAACAAAAAAATCCCTGTGTTCCCAGTGTTTTAGTGTTAAGCAGAAGGGAAGGGGGTGGCACAGGTTTGTCTTTGTCCTGGTGTTTGTGGAATGGAAACCTTGGGATGGAAACATTTGTGCTCAAGGGTCCTGGAGATGGCCAGAGCTGCCAGAGGAGGGGGATTGAACTCAATTCCCAAGGCTGAAGGAGCATCCAGGGAAAGGGGCACCTCGGAGGAAAAACACCCATTCCCAGCTGTGGGATGAGGGACAAACACCCAGTGCAGTCCAAGGTCAGCACGTTTGGGATCGAGCTGTGGATGTCAGACCAATGCTGAGGCAAGAGACAAACACAAGACCAGGCACCTGCAGCAATCAGAGCTATGGAAATGAGGAGAAAAAAACCAAGAAATAAATACACAAATAAGCTTTTTTCCATGATTTTTATCAGGCTCTTCTCTTAATTTTTGGGAGTTGGGATGCTTCCTCTTACCCATTCAGCTGAAATTCACTGTTTTGCCTGGAAAGCAAAACCAGTGGAGAAAGGGAGAGAAGCTAATTTTGTTGTAAAAATAATCTTTTATCTGTGCACGACAGCAATATTTATCCAGGAAGGGTACACAGACAGCAGGAGGTCAGCACTCCCACTGCTTGGCTCAAAGGCTCCACCACACTCTTTATTTTGTTTTATTTCTCCTTTTCTCTTTTTTTTTTTTTTTTTTTTTTTTTTTTTGACAATTCGTTCCCATAGATTTTTTTTTTTTTTTCCTGAAAAGCCTGGAGCTGATTTCACCCATCCTCAAATCAAACCAACAGACTCAGGGTAACTCCTTGGGTTGGGTGTTTTAGGTCACAATTTATGCTTGGACTTGATGGTCCACAAACAACCTCCCCGTGCCTTTCCACAACAAACAGACTTTATTCCTTCACTCCAGGCTCCTGGAATTCATGGTGTCTGCAGTGGTGCACATTTCCCTTGAACTAAAACCTGAGAACTTGGTGAGATGTTGCAACTCCTTTTTTTTATTATTTTTTTTTTAATGCACAGCAGTATTTTTTAGGCTTCTCCTTTTCCCCATTCCAGCCCTGGGAGGTGTTGGTGCCTCCTCCGAAGTCTCTCCAAACACGCCACAAAAACACGTCAGTTACGAGCAACCTTTTTGTCAGCACAGAGGTGCCAACATCCAAACAGAATTTGTCATCTCGTTGAGAAGGAAGAGAATTTGGTGTTGCTTCACTCCCCTGACGTAGCTCCAGGGTGCTCCCCGTGCTGGGTGACGGAGAGGAGCAGGGAGGAGATGAGATTTAGAGGACAGGAGAAAAAATTGGGTTGAAAATCCCAGAAAAACCCTTCTGTTTCAGGTGAACAGCTCTAAACTTGAAGGCTGTGTTTCAACCTCATTGAAATATTGCCTGGGCTCTGATGAAACGGGGATCTGTCAGTGGAGGAACTGAGGGAGGATGTTATTCCAATGTTCGCTGTCTCTTTCTATCCATTTTCATCCCACCTCGTGATATAAGGCTTTAAAAAGCCTTTAAGCACCTGTAATAACATTCACCTTTTCATCAAAACCTCCTTGGAGCATAAGAAATGATGTTTATTTAAATTCTGCAACGGGCTAACGATCAAGTCCCCTCTCTATTTTCCTGCTTCTGTGATTTGCACACGAAAAGCTTTGGCGGGGCTGGGTTTCCTTTAGGCTCCTCTCTCCTTCCTAAAAAACACTTTATTAGAAAGAACACAGCCCACCCTCAGATCGGAGTGATGTGCTCAAAAAAAAAAAAAAAAAATGCTGCCATATAGAACAAAATAACTTAATTTTGGTTTTATTTTGTGCCAGTTAACCCGGGCGATGCAGGATAACTCCCACCTCCTTGCAAAGATAACACTGTGAGATTATTTTAACTCTTTCTGCAGTGGTTCTGATGCAGCAAATTCTGCTCTTAGAAAGAAAATAAACCCCTGGAAGATCCACCAACCAGGAAAGCAAAATTACAACCATTTAAACCCCTTGTTTAGGCATTTTTGGGGGTTTTTTTTGCCTTGCTGTACTGCAAGGAACACCTCGCTTTGCTGATGGAACACGTCTTGAGCGCTGCTCCGTTGTGTCAGCAGAGAAAGGGGGGAGTGAGAAGAAGGAGAAAAAGATCTGAGTTTGACAGACTTAATCTAAGCCCTGCTGAAAGATGGGGCTGGCTGAGCGCGCCCCGTCCGTCACCATCTTCTCGCCTTTCAAACCTCCACGGGGGTGTTCCCTCCTGCCTTCCCTCCCGGGCTGAGGGACAGGCTCTGCTCGGCCTCCAGCCCTTCCTGGCTCTGTCCCACTGCCCCAGGCAGGCACCAAGACTCTGCTGTGCTGGAGAAAGTTGGGATAAAACCCCATCTTTACTTCCTTTTGGAGTGGGACGGCTCCGACCCCTCAGAGCAGCTCCAAGCAAGGTGTTTCCCTCCTGCAGGGGTGATTTTTTTTTTTTTTTTTTGTGAGTGCCAGAGGCTGAGCAGCCCTTGGATTTCCCTCAGCTGAGGCTGCCAGGGTGGTGGAGCAGAGGAGACGTTGGGGATGGCTGGAGACAGACGGCGACAGTGGGAGGAAGCGCTCAGTTGACATTAGCGCGACGGGAACAACAACAATTCCGGCCGCTGTCATGTTTTGTTTTGTCTTCAAGGCACCATGGTGCTGGAGAGCTTTGCAGAGGGGCCTGAGGAGCCTGGAGATGTTTTGCAGATGTTTTAAAGGGGGAACCCTCACACCCCAGAGGAGGAGCCTGGCGGGAAAGCGGGGAGGCCCCGATTGGAGTCGCGAGGCAGGGAGGGAGGTGGGGTCGCGGCAGATCCAGAGGCCAGGAGTTAAATCCGAGGGACAGAGGAGGGCAAGGGTGGGCATGGGCTGCCAGGTGAGGGCAGGAAGGGAACATCCAACACCACAGAGAAGAGCCAGAGCAGGAGCTGCTCACGGAAGGGAGATGCAGCCAAAGGGGCAAGCTAGAAAAACATCCCTGGCAGGGATATCCTGGAGGTGAAGCAGCTGGAAGTGCAGGGATGTTCCCTGAGCAGGGATGAGAGCCTTGGCACAACTCTAAACACGTCTTACCAGAGAGCCTTGTGCCCCAGCTCATATGTTGGCTTCACACTGAAAGAGAGCGGGTTTAGATTGGATTTTAGGGAGAAATCCTTCCCTGTGAGGGAGGTGAGGCTCTCACACAGGATTCCCAGAGAAGCTGTGGCTGCCCCTGGATCCCTGGCAGTGTCCAAAGGTTGGATGGGGCTGGGATTATCCTGGGACAGTGGAAGGTGTCCCTGCCCACGGCAGCTGTGGCACTGGATGTGCTTTAAGGTCCTTTCCAACCCAAACCATTCCATATACAAATAGACACAGGAGCGTTTTCAGGAATTCTTTGTGGAAATGATATATTTACCTCCCCACAATTAATTAACACTGTGTATGTGCAGGCAGAGGGGAAACAAACCCATTTTTTTCCAGTTTGCCTCCTCCTTCCATGCACACATTTCGGTTTCTTTGAGTTTTGTCCAGCCTTAACCTCCCTCTTTCATCACCATTTTGCCCGTTCCCCACAAAGCACCCAACTGGGAGCCATCAGAACTGCAGGGACGGAAAACTGCGGAGGAAACGCCGCTGAAACAAATTCATCTGCAGTTTCTGACTGCCTTTGTGGCTGAACAAAAGCTTGTCAGCACACTGGGAGCATTGATATTTCCAGTGGGAAAATCTGGATTTAGAAGAGAAAATTGCCTGTGACATTATTATTATTATTACTATTAGTATTGCCAATATTTATATTATTAGTATGATCATTATCATTATGGTTTTATCCTATCATTACTGGTTTTCGTTATGATTATGATTATCATACCGATTTTGATATTTTTTATTATTATAATTATTAGCGTTATGCTTCGCTCTGCTTTGGTTGCTTTGCTCTCGATGGTCCCAGAAACTTTCTCCTTTAAGATTTCTCCTACAATCCCTGGAAATCCCCGAGGACTGGGAACCAGGAGGAGCTGCTGGGGCCATACCTCACTTTCCCGTGTCACCAAACCCTTCCCAGGAAACCACGATTGTAACAGAGCCCCTCCAGCAAAATTTCACAAGGCTTTCTTCCCCCAGCAGGATAAAATTAGCCGAGCTCTCCTGAGATGACAGCTAAGAACTCCAGCTTCCCTCAGATGACCTCAATGGAGTCATTTGTTGCTTAAATGACAGACAAACGCAGTAATTAGGTCTATTTAGTAAAGGGGAGGTGAAAGGTCAAACTACTGGGCAAACTGTCTCCAGCGCTTGGCTTGGGGACCACGCCGGGGCTTGGCGGGAGGTGATGTTTGTACAACAACCTGACACGGGCAGCAGCAGGTCCCTGCTGGGCCCCGGGGGCTGCCGGGCGTGTCCCGAGCCTGAAATGCCCCGTTTCTGCTCATTTGTGTCCTGAGGGATTAGAGGCAGAGGAAGGAAGAGCTGGTGAAAGGACGGGCGGTTGTGTTACGGGTTTGGGGATCCACAGGGAGGGCTGGGAGATGTGGGCTGAGTGAAGTGGGAAATCACCGACATTCCCAGCTTCATTTCCCTCTTTCTCCCCGGCAGTGCTCCCCTCTGCTCTCTTCACTTGCTTGTTTCCTGAGCTTCGTTGTGTTTTGTGTCACCAACCCAAGACAAGCCCCACCTGGGTGTTTCTCCCCGCTGTGTTTTTGTTTGGATCCCACAGAGCAGAGGTTGAACATCATTCCTGCATGAAAGCATTGCTTGCCACGCATCCCAAATCTCCAGAACATCCCTGAACCAAATGTTTAGCAGAAAAGGCAGGTTTTGGCAGTTGAGCTGCTGCTGGCTGCCCATCCTCAGGGCTCACAGCAAACCCAGCACCCTTTTACCTGTGGAGCATTTGCAGGATTTCCCTCCGGTGTTTCATAAAGGAGGAAAATCTGTAGGATTTTTAAGCAGTGGAAACTGAAAATGGAGAGCTCCAATTTGCCAAGAGAGGTGGTAGAAGGTGACCAAGATTTTGGTTTTGATGCTTGGAGTGCTCCTCACCAAAAGAAGTGCCACATTTCTGGATCTTCCCCTGAGTTTCCCTCAGATTCCCCTGCCACGATTTTCCTCTGTCCTTGCGTGGGTGCAGAAGAAGTCTCCTCTCTGTGTAGGAGTGGTGCTTAGAAATCCTGAAGGTGACCGCGACCTCTCCCGTGCTCCGTCCCTGTGGTGGTCACTGCTCTGAAGCACATTTGGGTGTCTGGGCATCTCCCTGCACGCCTTCCCTCCCCCACATCCCGTCCACCTGAGCTCCTGCCCGTCTCCTCCAGATCCCTCTGTGAAAGCCCCTTCCCTCGGGAGGCCTCTTAACCCCTGTCTGCGGGGCGCCGGGAAGAGGTGCTGGTGATGCTGCTGAGAGAGAGGGTCACCAAGAGCCTGACGTGAGAGTGAAAAGAAAATTAGAAAACAAACACAGGGGAGGTGGAAACGCGCCCGCCCTTGAAGTGCAAAGACCTCCCCGTCCTCCCCGCTCCCCCGAAGAGGGGCTTATCTTCAAAAAAGGGCCCTTGCGACGATACAAGAAAGAACAGACTTCTCACACCTTGTCTTCACTTCCCGCAGATCCTATCTGCCCACAAGTGCCTGTGATCTCGGGCAGACCTCTCTCTACCTTGCCCCTCGCCTTTCAAGTCTGCGGCAGCTGTTTTGCTAAGCCGGAGACCTTCCCACTTCATCCTTTTCTCCCCCGGCTGACGGAGAGACAGGCGGCGTTTCTGACGGGGCTCGGGGAGCGGGAAATGTCATCCCGGAGACTTTCTTTTTGTGTATTTTCTCCTGGACGGATTAGTTTGTTTGAAGAGCATCTCCTATTTAACACCTCATTGAGCACAAAAACACGTAGGGACAAGAGGGTTTTTTTGTTTTTTTAACGGGCTGCGTGTAAGGAGCTTAAAAGTGCACACTGAGCACTTAAACTCTTTGCTCCGTTTTCAGAAACACTGATCACACAGGAGTCAGAGTGAGTCATGAAACTTATATGTTTTATAATGATATAATCCATATTTTTTCCACTGTTTCTCAGTCCAAAAGCAGACGAATCATGACACTCTGGATGAACACACAGGGTGTGAGTAAAGAATCCCAAACTGGAAATAGGATTTGCTCTGCTGGTTTATTCACCTCAGGATCTGGTTGGAGTCCCATGGCTCCTGTGTTGGCGTCAGCAGGAGGGGTGTCCCTCAGCCAAGAGCGAGGAGCAGCCCTTGTCCACACGGATTGAGTCATTCCTGCAGGGTGGTGGTAACACGCTGCTTTTGCACTTCTCCATCGACAGCAGCGACCTCCCACACCCAAAAATGCTGAGGTTCTCTCAGGAGACCTCCCTTGGTCTGTTCCCTATCTTCATCTGACACAAACCATCCAGCAGGTCGCCTGTAATGGGATTACATGGGTGAAATCCACTTTATCGGGAGATCTGGGGAGTGTTTATTGGTCCTTTGTGACGCTGCTGGGAGAGAAGTGCCCCATTTTCAGGTTGATAACGTTCCTCCCTGCTCTGCCACCCTTCCCAAAGGAGCCTTTCCCTGGCTGCACAAGGACTGCCCACGGGATAAAGTCCAAACCCCTTCCCATGGAGCAGGTTTCTTTCACAAAGCAGGCAAAACTGCTTCTTCCTTGGGGAAAAATTAGCTCCAACAGCCGTCTCAAACCCTTCCAGCCCGATCAGCTCTTACTCTGTGCTTTGTAGGTCACTGCAATTTCCTATGAACTTGAGGGGAGATTTTCTTGGGAAAAGCTCTTTTTTTTTTTTGTTCCTGTAAATATTCCAGCTGTTGATTTTCCCCTAGGAAACTCAAATTATACTTGAGCATTGTATCAGCAGGCGGATTAAAAAGCTGATCTGTCACACAAGAAAAACCTGAACTGAGCAGCTTCCTGCATTTCCTGGGCTGGGAACCTTAGAAAGTAAGACCCAGACTATTTTTCTTCTAGCACAAATCATCCAGGATGAAATCAAACCGTGACCCCTGGGGACTTGGGAGGACATTTGGGATTTGGTGACCTTGATGTACACAATCTACAAGGGAGGGGAAGCCATGGGCCAAAATTCGAGCGTTTCAGGGAGCAGAGTAAATTGTAACCACGTTCCAGGGAGCTTGCCAGGGAGGCTAATAGACTGATCTCATCCACCTTGATGTAAATCCAGCCCAGCTCCAGGAAAGCCAATAGCGTTATCCTGGCTCCGAGTGGAGGTACTGCTGAGATCACAAATGACACATTTCTAATTAAGACGAAGTTGAGGGAACATGTGCCCTGAGAGGGTGCAGCAATGTCCCAGGCTTTGGATCTCGGAGGAAATGGGACTGGATCAAGTGGGAAGGGTTTTTGGGGTGTTCTTCCATCGATTTGCTGTGTGTGAGCTCTCTGGGATCTGCTGCTCCTCCTTGCTGAGCCTTCCCCCTGGAGATCTCCAAGGACATCTCAAGATGCCCTCCCACAGCCTGATTAAACCGAGGCAAGGATTTATCTGAAGTGTCTTGCCTGAGTCCAAAGAGAACAGCAGAAGGAAGAAAGGAGCAGTGCCATGAACTCATTTTCCAAAATTTTAGTTGAACGTGGTTAAAAAAAAATAATTAAAAAAAAAAGCTGTGAGAAGCCTGGACAGGCTCCTTCCTTGGATGCACAGAAAAACTTCACTGTGAGCTCCCCAAGGATGCTGCCTCTCTGGTTTGAAATCTCATGCAAGAGAGGATAAATACAGGCCCCTTCCCCCTCCTCCCCTGACATTTCAGTTGTGATTAAGGCACCATTCATCGCCCCTCGTCTTCCAAAGCCTTTACTATTTATGGACCTGCTGTTTTTCCAGGGGTTGACACTAGCGTGCATTCAGCTCCGTTCTTCTCTCCCCGTCCCATCCTGTCCCCCCTCTCCCCTCCCTGCAGGCATTTCTCCATTTCAGTAGAGAAACCACGAGTGACTGGAGTGTCTGTGACCTCTGGGCTGTCAAACTCCCACTGACTAAATAAAAGCAGCCCGAGAGGGGGAGAGAGTTCCCATAAATCACCTCCCGTGACAGAGACCACCTGGGATTTGCTCACTGCGCAGAGGTACCCGGCCCGTTCCAGCTGCTGAGCTTGCACTTTCCTGCGTTTTTATGGACACCCTCGGAGAGATAGGCCATGTTTACACAAGGAGATTTCAGTTTTCACTGCACAGAACTGATCTGCTCGCCTCGAGGTGGGCAAGCTCTTTGATTAGGGAAGGGGTGAGGCCCGTCGTGTCCCAGAGGTGTGGGAAGAGCCTGCTCCCAGCTGGGATGGGGCAAGGATTCCAGCTTTGGGCTGCTCATCCATGTGGAAGCTTTTTCCACACTGAGGGAAGATGAAGAGGAAAGCGGGGTCAGATCCAGGTCTAGACAGGCTTGGTCGTGGCCCAGGATGGCATCTGCAGCTTCTGGATCTATTTGAGGGGATCCCAGGTCATCATTCACCATGCCAGGGTGCACAGTCCCTTCAAAGTCACCCTGAACCACCACGGAGCCTTCAGCCAACCTGAACATCAGCAGGGATAAACTGAAGGAGAACATGGAATCATGGAAAAGTTTGGGTTGGAAGGGACCTTAAAGCTCGCCCAGTTCTACCCCTGCCATGGGCAGGGTCACCTTCCACCATCCCAGGTTGCTCCAAGCCCTGTCTAACTTGGCCTTGGACACTGCCAGGGATCCAGGGGCAGCCACAGCTTCTCTGGGCACCCTGTGCCAGGGACTCCCCACCTCACAGGGAGATATTTCTCCCCAAAATCCCATCTAAACCTGTTCTCTTTCCATTTCAACCCATTCCCCCCTGTGATGTGCCGAGGATCTGCCCTTGCTGGGTGAGGAACCCTTTCTAAGGCCAGATATGACCATTTCCAACGACTTCACTTAATCCATGTGGCTGTGACAAAGTGAATTTGGGATTTGCCCCTGCCCTACACATCTGGCAATGTTGCTTTAAATTATTTCCAGCCAGAATTGCGACGCTCATCTGTTGAGGCCTCAGCATTTGTTATTAAGTAGCATCACTATTTTTAAACATAAAGATGTATATTCCAAGCAATGTTTATCAAAAAGAAGACTTTCGCTAACAAGAACGGAATTTTGTTGATGGTCTTCCCCGAACAAAGAAAATGGGGGCAGGGAGATGAACAACCAGAAAAGCCAGGAACATTTATCCCGTGAAATGAAGTTTTGAGTAGAGAAATTAGGCTTAGATAAAGATGATCCAGAAAGGAGGAACATTTCCCAGCGGTTCCTCAAATTAAAAAAAAAATAAAAAATATAAGTGGTATTTGAAAATAACAACTAACAGGTGTGTGAACTTTCTTCTGATGCCTGCTTTTCCTGACAGTACAAGTTTCAAAGTAACTTTATTTCAATTTTTTTTATTTCATGGGAAGAGTTCTTCCCATCAGCATCTTGAGTGTACAAGAGGCTAAGACAAATTTCAGGACAGGAACATATTTTTCCATCTTGGTTGTTGCAGCCAAAATTCAACTTGGGAAACTCTGAAGCCAGCTGATAAAGTGAAACCGTAGGACTTGGTGCACAAATGATTTTTTTCAGACTGAGTCCAAACCCAAGGAACTAGGAGGAAAAGCAGTTTGGAAATAATTCAGGTGAGATCAGCCAGCAATGATATTTTGTTTTTTCATGGATAAGCAAAGCCAGGAATCAGAGTTGCAGTGAATGAACCCATTCATGGTGAACCTGCTCATGGTGGAACCTCTCCTTCCAACCCGGTCCTGCTGACCCTTCCCACCTCATGCTGTGCCTGACTTGCTTTTCCAAAAAAAAACGAGGATGATGTCTGAGGAGGACCATGAATGACTCAGTTTGCAGAGGAATGGCACTCCCAGATTGTCCCTCCACTCTTTCCTAGCCCTTTGCCTCTGCTACTGTGGGGTTTCCAAGTTCCCTCCACGTCTGGATCTCAAAGGAGGAGACGCTGAAGAAGAGAAGCTGGAGAGGAGCTTGAAGAGGGTTGGGAACTGTCCAGTTGGAAGTTGGTCTGAAGTTCCTTGATATTTAAAGGATCTAATTTTTGTGCCCCTTTTCCCTTCTTTCCCCTTTAACAGAACCAAGGTCTTGCCATAAGGCACTGCATGGAGTCACCAAAACGCTGGAGACCTAAGAGACCCTCCAGCTTGAGGAAGATCTCCTTTGGTTTTTTGTATTTATTGGAGAAGTTCAAACATCTGGATATCCTACTAGGATGTCCTCTGGACCAACTGAGATCACACTGGCACGTGGAGTGAGCCATGGACACCATGGTCCTCAGCACACGCTCATTGCTGGTGGCTCACACAGTTTTGGGACCAGCCTCTCATGTGCACCCCTTTTCCCATGCCAGGACAGCAAGTTTGCTTTTCCCTTGAGCCCCTTCACCCGTGGGATGCCAGAGAACGTGCCAGGAGGAGAAAACTCCTTGCTGATGCAAATGCAGGAGCAGCCCTGGTCAGTGGTGTGTGTGCTCCCTGCCAGGCTGAGAGGGGTTGGGGGTTACTCAGAACAGCGTCTCCGTGTCCCTCTCACACACAGAGAAACCCCTGAACCCTTCCCACCAACTCCACAAATTTAATTTAGGAGAATTGCACGTTCTCAGATAAGGGTTTGGTTCGCTCGGGTTTACAGAGTTACATTTAATTGGAGAGCTCAGCAAAATCCGAGAGGTCTTCATAAAGACTTGGGCTGCCGGGACATTAATTGCATTATTTTCTTTATAGATAAATCTTATTTGGTGGAGCCACCATAATCAGATAAAGGATAGATAAGATCAAACCTTGCCTTTAAATTCCAGATCTCCTGGCTTGAGAAAATATGGAGCTCAGATTACGGTGAAACTTTTAATGGGCTTCAGAGATTTCTGCCCAAGCGGGATGGGAAAAAAACGTAGATCCTTGGAGATCCTGGAAGGAGCAGATATCTCGGATTCGTGCAGTAGTCAGCAGTTTCAGATAAGGAACAGAGGACTTTCAGGTCTGTTTGCCACGTAAAAGCTGTGCTCTCCTTCAGGAAAAGGACCCGAGTCTCCTCAGCAATCATGAAAGCCAGCCCTGACACCCGGCCTAATTCTCCTTGTCGGCTTTGATCCAAAACATTCTCCTGAGCAGGAGAAGCCTGGGGAAGGGAGAGGGGAAGGGACCAGGGGGAAGACTGAATAAGGGAGCCAAGAGGCTGCTCTGGAAAATCACGGCTGAAGTTACAGGAGGGGAATTAATCTTGAGAGGCCGCATGTAACAGTTCCATCCATCAGCATGACACCGGCACCGTTATTAGAGGAGATGGAAAATTAAATTGCAAAATTATCTGTTCTGTTTCATTGACTTTTTTTTTTTTTTTTTTGGGTCTTTCTTTCATCCCCCTTTTCATTCCAGGCATCACTTGCAGCAATACCACTGGCAGTTGGCAGCGGGTTATTAAAAGCACCTGGCCATGAAAGGAAATCAGATCCCAGGGCACGCTGGGTGCCATCCTGGTGAGGAGCTCCTGGTCCAAACGTGGCAGCAGAGGAGGACCCAGCTGGGCGGGGCGAGGACGAGGGGCCCCGTGTGGGATGCCCTGATGTGCCAAGCTCCTGGGCATCGTTTCCCTCAGGATCGTGGCTGACTGCCAGACTCCAAGTCCTGCCCGTCTCTAAACATGGGAGAGATGCTGGAGGTGAGAAACCTTGGTGCTGACTAGAGGGCACCCGTGCTATTATTCTCTCCTCTTCTCCTCCCTGATGTTCCCTACCTCCATTTCTTTCTTTTTGGGGTTTTGCTGTCCCTCTCCTCATACTTCACTCTAAATTCCCCACTCCTTCACTTTCCACAACCTCTCCTTTTCAGCTTCCAAACTCAATTCGAGACCAATGGGAATAAAATAATTTAAAACCAACAATGACATTAAAGAAAGGAATCCCCATTGGAATATAATTTTAAACACCCCACCCCCATCCCAACAGGCTTTTCTTTGGCATTCCAAACAATCTGTGCCAAGGCCAGGTTGGACAGGGCTTGGAGCAGCCTGGGATGGTGGGAGGTGTCCCTGCCCATGGCAGGGGATGGAATGAGATGGGCTTTAAAGTCCCTTCCAACCCAAGCCATTCCAGGATTCTCTAATCCTAAAATCATGGGAATCCAGGAGAAGAGGGATTAGCAGGGAATTATTCCCAAAGTCCAACAGCCCAAGCCGTGTTCCTCTTCCAGCTGATGTGCAAAAAGTAAATACAAAGAATAAAGCATAAAGTTGATTTAAAAAAACCTCAAAAATGGAGTCTCTTTGTAAACCGTGAGGGAGAATTTATCAAGAAATGTCAGGGGTGGATCAAGCCCTAATGAGTGGAAGAGTTCTGGTTGATTTTGAGTCCTAATTGACCATTATCTCATAAAGAAAACAGGGGAAAAGAAGCAGCAAAGAGATGACTTGAGTACCTCTGTGTTGTGCTGGTGGAAAGATCAACCCATGAAAGGAGAAATGTAAATAAATTGTCTATCTTGGTAGGAACTGAGCCCTGGGCTGCCACCAAAGAGAATTTCTTCCTGTCTGTATGTGCCCACTTATGTTTATTAATGTTTTTAGTCACATAATAGAATCTGTGAGCATTTCTGGGGCAGTACCCTGGTGCAACTGCATTATGTGAAGACTGAATTATGCACAGCAGTGAGGTTTGTACTGAACAAACCTTCTCTCCCTTGTTTTTTCTCTGCCTGATTCCTGCCTTTTCCTGGCTGTTGCACTGACGAGTAATTTGTAGGGGTCAAGGCATAAACTGTAGTTCCAGCACTGTATTTTATGCTGCTACTGCTTCCGTGACAGGGGAGATGTCTGTAAAATAACAGTAAATAGAAATATCCAGTTCTTGAGAAGCTCCTTACGCAGAGATTTTCAAAGCATTTTGCAAAGGGAAAAGGCACTGGAGCTGTTACTCAAGCTGAGAAAACTCTTCAGCAGCTCAGTCAGGGGTTTCTGCCAGTCCTGATGGAGATTGTCTGGATTTTGTGGGTGTCAAACTCACAGCTCCTGGAGGAACCTGAGCATCCACCTCCATGAAATATTTTGATAACATAGTCCTGGCTTTAGTATCAAAATATCTCATGGGGGTGGATGCTCAGATCCCCCAGGAGCTGCTGTGACCAGAAACCTCCCTCAAAGGCCAAGAGATCCCTCTCCATTTCATGATTCAGAGATGGATAGGCTGAACCTGGAAATTTAATTATTTTTTTACATTTTTGTGGCCTGTTTTTTCCATCAAACTTGGAGGACACACCTCCTTTGCTTTGGTTCTCTCACAGTGAAAGAAAAATCCCAGAGTCCAAACAAAGTGAAGTGACTTTGCAGGGCTTGTTTCTCCCTCTCAGGAACTGGGAGAGAAGATCCTGGTGCAGTTTGGGTTTCCTGACTTGGATCTTTGCAAGTTTGGCAGAGCCCTCCTGGGCAGAAAATGTGCTATTGACCAAAAGATGAAGGATGGATGGATGGATGGATGGATGGATGGATGGATGGATGGATGGATGGATGGATGGATGGAGGGATGGATGGATGGATGGATAGAAGGATGGAGGGATGGATGGAAGGATGGATGGAGGGATGGAGGGATGGATGGATGGATGGATGGATGGATGGAAGGATGGATGGAGGGATGGATGGATGGATGGAGGGATGGATGAATGGATAGAAGGAAGGATGGATGGGACTCACTCACAGCTCTGCTGGCTAAGCTGGAAGAAAAGAGCAAAACTCCAGCAACAAAAACTCTACCAAGAGAAAGTAATTCCCATTTTCCTGCTTTTCTCCAGACCTGCACATAACCCTGACCCAGCAATGATGGTCTGGAGTGAAAAACCAAGCTGGCCCAGAGCAGGAGACACAATGAGAGGGTGGTGGTCAGTAGCTGCCTCTGGGGCTACTTATCTGTGTCTGCCTGGCCCCCTCAAGTGCCTCCATCACCATAAAGAAGTCAGAAATGCCCCTCTGCCCTCACCCCAACCTCTGGCAATAAATCCAGGGAAATGCAATGTAGAGAACAGTGAGGGCCTGTGCCAGAAGTGTCTCTGGAGCAGCACAGCCAGGCCAGCAGTACCAGGAGAACATAAATTTCAGCCTGTTCTGCCTTATACCATGAGGGCTGAGGGAGAAAAATGTAATACAAGCCTCTCCCAGGCCATTCCCGTGCCAAACAGCAGCCTCTCTATCATTTGGTGGTTTATTATAAACAGGCTCCCACTGCAGTTTTGAAGCAGAAATTTTTTATGAATAAATGTGGGGCTTCTTTTTTTTTTTTCTTTCCCCTTCCTTCCCCCTGCAAAGCCGTTGCTTGAAACCTTCACATGTCACTGAAAGCGCCCCTGCAAACCTTGGATGTTTGACTTCTGGAGGTTATTTTGGGGTTACTCCTGGAAAACCCTACCCTGAGATTGTCACCATTTGCCTTTCCCAGAGCTGCCTGTGCCGGGAACGTTCCTTTCAGGAATGATCAGCAGCAGTTTTTTGTGTTCAGCCCCAGATTCCCTGTTTACTACTTATGCAAAGGGGCTTTTTTATTTTTTTTTTCCTTGCCCTCAGTGTAAACACAGTTGATCACTTTATATCCTCTGTATATTGTTTCTTAATATGAATGAAGTGAGGCGGCCTCGCAGCCGTCATCCAGATCAGGGCCTAAAATAAACTTACAGCAACTCGGGGAGTGTTTGGCTTTGCAAACTGTGAAAATGGCCTCAGCTCTGCAACAAGAACATGGGCATATTTTTAGCACTTAGCATTTGGTATTTTGTGAAAAATTAGGGCGAGGATATCGCAAATTTGATCTGTTTACCTTGCTTTTGTTGGGTCTTTGGTTCTTTTTAAACAACTCTCACTGGACAAATGTTTTATCTGCTACTGCATAATCCAAGACAAACAAACCTGCTGGGAGTGCATTAAAAGAAGTAGGTCCTTGCATTCAAATGAGGGAAAGAGAAAGAAATATTTGACCTTTTTGCCAAAAATATTATGGCTTACATTTGTTTTATATTTTCCTTTTATTAAATCACTCTTCTAAACCACTCCGGAGTCTCAGTTCACTCGGTGACAATTCGTTTATGGTGTTTCTGAAGTGGATTTAGATTGGAGTGATAAAATTACAGGCCAAAATTACAACCATCATGGAAAATACTGGCTCATGCTTGGCTTTGCATACCACAACTGAAAGATTACCAGGCATTGCCAATAAGCAGGAGGAAGTCGAGATAATAATATATGCATTTATAGACACGAGCTGGGTTCCAGGACAGGCCACAATAGATTTGTGGAAGGTGAGCTGGAATATTTAACTGTGTCTCATTAATGGGGAAAAATCTGGCAGGTTGTGAAGAGGTAACTATAGTTCAGACACTGGATTTGTAGGACCTTTCCAGGAAAAATGCAGGTCTTGCAAACCCTGAAATTAAACACTTTCTGAATTGCAGTTCAGCTGATGACATCACGGAGTAGATTCCCTCTTTTCTCTGTGTTTTCACAAAAAAAACTCTGAGGTGGTTGGGCTGTTTTCTTGAGATGGACCTTGTTTTTCAGGGGAATGCTTAAAAAATGTTTTGCTTTACGTGATCACATGGAAGTGCAGAGCCAAGAAAAGAAGGGAAACCCCCAGACCAGAATATTAACCCTCCACAGGTACCCAGGAGAACACAGCCTTAAAACCCTAAACTTTCCAGTATCACAGAATCATTTAGGCTGGAAAAGACCTCCAAGATCATCAACTTTTGGCCAATCACCACCCTGTCAACCAGACCAGAGCTCTGAGTGCCACGTTCAGTTACTCCTTGAACATCTCCAGGGGTGGGGACTCCACCACCTCCCCGGGCAGCCCCTTCCAATGCCTCACAACTTAAACCTTGAAGATACTGGATGCTCACAGGTCATTTTCTGGGTCTGAAACTTCCTGAATTTTGTTTATTCAAAGTCCTTTCACGATGAAATTGAGCCCAGCTGAGCTCTTCAGTTCTCCAAGAGTTTCCAAAGTTGTTGTAACACAGGAATTATTACACGGAACTCAATGATCTTATGGGTCTTTTCCAACCTAAATGATTGTGCGATTTCTAGGAATTAACAGAGCCCTTGGGCAAAAGGAAAGGCAAACAAGTGACTCGGGCCATGAGAAAGCTCAGAGGATGAAATTCACATTTAATGGTCCCAGGTAAGCGTGCTTTGATGGATGCAGATGGCTCAGAATCAGTGCAGCATCCAATTAGCCCTGGGAAGGGGGTTTTATCTGATTATCTGTGTGAAATCATTGCTGCTGCCATCAGCACTGGCTAAAACCCATTCTTGGAGAACTTTGAGGAGGGTTTTTCTAAAAAAAAAAAAGAAAAAATCAATCCATGCTGTTGAGAAACTGCAAACATTAGTGGTCTGAAAGAGTGTCATTATTTCTGCTGTAAAAATGTACGGGGTAGTTTGGCATCTCTGGCTGACATCTGCTCCTCATTGTCTTGTGCCAATGCAAACTCATCAAGTCAGAGAAGATGAAATATTCCCCTCTGCTCCCAAACCCACCTCTCCTCTGGCTTGCTCTGCAGCTGTCAGCAGCTCGGCCACCTTGGTTTCATTACGGAGCCTGTTCCCCCCGGGCAGCCACTTCTGCTGCTGACAGTTCTGCTCAGAGTCCTGCTGAGCCTCCTTGAGATGCAGCTTCCCCACGGCTCTCCACGTGTCCTTGCCTTCCATCAGAGTCCTGTGGGACAACCCTCCTGGGAAAATCCCCTGTCTTTATGTAAACCCATGCTGGGGAAGGTACAAGCTGAGAGTTTGGACTCTCCCCTCACTGGGGAAAACTAAGAAATGTCAAACATCGAGTATGCCCAGAAAGATGGACAGCGTAGAAATCCAGCCATGAAAGAAAGACAGAGAAGCCAAAGTCTAAAGGAGAAGGGGGAAAAAAAAGCAAATATTGCAAATTAAAATTCATTTGAGCCTCTGAGATTTGCCATAGCTCATTGTCTTCGTTTTGTTTGAGAGAGTGTTTTGTTGCCAGCTGAATTAACAGCCTTGCAGTGATCAAAAGGGGAAAAGGTTGGAGGGGAAGGAAGGCCCTCAGGAGATGCTGGAGGGCTGTGTAGAAATCCTAAAGCAACAGGAGCTGCCAGGAGAAGAGTTTGGAGGAAGCAGACGAGCTCAGGAAGTCAATTTGTGTTGAAGAGCCGGGGCTGTGTTTTCAAATCCAAAATAAACTCTCTTTAAAACAACCCAAAGACCCAGTGGATCCAGGCTTCTGGATACAGCATTTGAAAATGTTGGCCCCGAGCGAGGCCTGAATGGATTGTAAATCCCTGGGATTGCACACACACAGCCGTGCTCACACTCACGGGGAGGCCCATAAAACCCAGCTTTATGGGGGCTGAGCCTCAGCTCAGGACATGAAGGAAGCAGGGAGTCTCTCTGGGCCCATCTGCACGGCCCAGCCGGCTGCTGCTGCCGCTGCACCGGCGAAATGCAGCTGCAAAACAGCAGTGCTGGGCCCAGCCTGGGGTGTCTGCAGGGAATTTGGGATACCTGCTGGGGTGGGAGCTGCATCAGCTGGCCTGAAACCCCATAAATCCAGGAGCTCTTCATCCCCCAAGCCCTGCAGAGGCATCCAAGTCCAGCACCTGAGCCCAACCATTCCCCTGGGGAGCTCAGGGCTCTCAGTGGCTGGTGGCTCCTTCTCCCCATCAGAGAGGTGACCCAAACTCATCACCCCTGCATTCCTGGGGTCTGTTTTTATTAGCTCAGCCCTGAGTGCCCTAATTCCCCTTGCCCTGGCCACTGAGAGCTGCTGCCTCTGGGAATGGACGCTGGGATGGTGCCCAGCTGCACAGGCACTGCTGGTTCCTCATCTGGGTTGGGCTCCTGGCTCTGCTTCCAGTCCAAGTCATGGATGAGTAACACCTTTGATTATTTCAACTCTTCGCTTTTGTTATCTCTGCTGTTGGCACCTGGATTTAAACATGGCTCAGTCTGCTGAGCTTGGCTCTTGTCTTGGTCAAGACCCTCCTGTGGGCTCTGTTCCCAGAGTGCTGAAAAAGCTGTGCTGGGCATGCCCAGCATGTGGAAATCTGTGCCCAAAAGGTGAGCCTGGCCTTGAGTGTGGGTTCATGCCACAGTTAAGGGCTCAGCAGGGCTTGTGGAGCTTCATTCAGGAGCTCTTTGGGATCCCTGCCCCACTGAATATTTGCTTTGGAAGGAAGGAAGCATTGCTCGAGGCGCCTCTACCAGCATCAATCTGACTTTTTTTTTTGCACATGTGCACACAGCAGCTTGGGGTGAGGAATGTGCAGCCATGGGGCTCTGAGATATATTTTAAGACCTGAGCTTTGGGGAGCCAAACTATTGAGCTCCTCTCTTGGCAGAGAGCTCTTTAATTTCAGATTTTTCACGGCTGCGAGTGTTTATCCTGGTTTGGACTTTTCCATGTTCTTATTTCCACGGAGTCAGTACCATTTCTGGATTGCAGCTGAGAAGTGCAGTCTTCCCCCAAGATTTGCAAGCAAACCAGCAGAGTGTCTCTTACTCCAAACTGGAATATGTCCCAAACCTTTCACCACTCAGCGCAGGGTATTGACAGCTCCAAGTGTTTTCTCTAAACTGTTGATGTTGTTGGGATGGTTGTGATATTTTCTCCTCAGCCTCGAACTCTCGTGCCTCATTTCTTTGTTTATACAAAACCTCACAGTGTCCTTTAGGAAAGCGTGGGCTGGAAAAAATGTCTCGTGCCTAAAGGAGTTTGCTGGGGGAAGGAAAAGCAAATGGAAGGCTCCAGAGTGGTGGACCTGTAGGGTGTGATTTATCCCACACCAGTTTTTCGGGATGCTGATGGAAGGATCCTCAGAATCAGTGCTGGCTGAGTGGGGGCACAGCTCTCTTGCCCCTGGTAGTGCAGATGGAGAAGATCTCCAACACCTGGAAGTGGGCTGCACTGGTGAATGACTGGAAATCCTGGAAGGCTTTGCAGTGACCCTAAATGTGTCCAGATCCGGGGTTCTGCCTGCCTGGGAAGGCTGATTCCATGGTCTGTGTCTGTTACCTCATGGAGTCTATACAGGACAACTGGGCAGAGATCCCAAACAAAGCTCTCTCAGCTCTCAGCAGTCCCAAACCCCCTCTGGAATGGTTTTCCAGGTCTGGGCTTGATGTTGGGCAGACAGACCAAGTGCCTGGCTCCCTGAAGGGCTGATACAGTGGAGGTGCAATGCCCAGGCTGGTGCTCACCTGCATCCATCCACGGAGGGGGGAAAGGGGCAGTTGTGCCTTGTAGATGTTCCCAGAGCACCTTTGGACGTCCCACCAGATCTAACCCCCTTTTCCAGGCTTTCATGTGGCAGGGTTTGCCAAAACCCCCTAAGAGCTCTGATGTTTTCTGAGACTTTTGTGTGTCAAAGCCAGCACTGGGCTGGCTGTTTCCTTTCTGCTCCACGAGGACCACTCCTGTCAGCCGGGTGATCCCTGGAGGGGTTAAGTTCCCTGTGGGAGACGCTGATTTCATTACAACCCCGGGCTATAAACACTGCGTGCTGCAGCACTGACAAATCGCTGGGTGTTATTGGCAGATGGAAAAGCCTGCGTGGGCCAGGAGATCAATTCAGCCCCTCGCTCCCTGCCAGCAAGTGAGTTATCTCCAGCTCAAGTGATTTTTATTTCGCTCCCTAATCTCATTTGTAACTGCGATCCCTGATGACACACGTCTGAAACCTTGGCTTGCAGCACAACGTTGCTGAGATGGGGCTGGAAGGAGCTCCAGAATCCATAAGCTGTTTTAAACACGGGCTTAAAATCCTTCTTTGATTTCTCCCTGCTTGGACTTATTTGGGCTAAGTGGGTGAATGCAAAGGGGAGGTGTTACCTTGGGATTTAAAGGATTTAGAGGGAATGGGGAAGAGGGCAGCATGCCCTGTGCCTCAGTGAGGAACCAGAATTTTGGTGGGAGCTGATTTCTTCTCCCAACTCTGTTGTTTTCCCAAGTGCAGCTGAGTGAGTCACTCTTCACCTGTTGAAGGTCTGCCCATGAGAAGTTGCAAGGGTGATAGAGAGAACGATTTTAGCCAAAAACTGTTAAAACCCTTGTTCAGCTTGGTACTGAAATAATCTGCTGTACCTTGGGGTGATTGCATGGGGAGGAAGGATTCTGTGGAGCCTGGGCTTTCCTTAGCTTCCAGCAAGGATGTGTTTAATCATAGAAATTTATATCTAATTCTAGAGGGGTAAATGGATATTGGAAGTGCTACTTCCATCTTCAAACATGTCTAAGTAATGCTTTGACCCAGAGGGAGCTATGAACACACATCTAGTCTGGATCAAATGTGATTTCACCTCACCTGCAGTCCTGGGCTTGTCTTTGCTCAGGTGAGCAATTTTTTAAATCAGAGGAGAGGTTCTCTGTCAGTCCAGGGGGTTTTGGTCTGGAGATGCTGCTGTTGGACACTGAGGCTAAACGACAGCCGTGGAATCATCAGAGAATCCCAGAACAGTTTGGATTGGAAGGATGATGAGGACAATCCAGTTCCAACCCCCCCTGCCATGGGCAGGGACACCTTCCCCTATCCCAGACTGCTCCAAAGCCCATCCAACCTGGCCTTGGACACTTCCAAGGATGCACCCATGAGTGCCTCCTACACAGGACTGTTGTGTGCAGCCCTCTGCTCTGAGATCTCTTTGGAATGGTGTGCAGAGAGGATCCTGCCTTGCCACAAGGAAGAGAGGCTGGGGGCAGCATTGTAATTTCCTGGGAAATCCCAGCCAGCCTTTCTCTGAATTCACATCCAGATAGGGCTGGGAGATAACTCCCTCCACCATCCAACAGCTAGGATTTCCTCAGAGCATGAGAAACAGCCTCTGCATCCCTCTGACCTTGCTCTAAATTTGTTTCCTTTTAAGCTGCTATTTAAAGGGAGGGGGTGCAAGAGCAAGGAGGAAAGTTTGATTTCTTTAATGTCCATGGAAGCAGGCGATTGATAACACTTGCAAGGGCCAGGCAGGGAGCCAGAGGGATCCTGCTTAAGGCAGCTCTGCCAGCAAAGCTCAGCCTTGCTGGCTGGGGATGCAAAGCTCTGCTTGTTTACAGCTCCGGGCCACCCTTCGAGATGCTCCTGCCAACCCCTCCAGACTGGAGGGGGTGTGGTGCCCTGAGCTGGGTGATCTGAACAAACACTCACCAGGGGCCGTGGCAGGACCTGCAGCTCCGGGGTCCTTTCCAAAGGCTGCAGGCAGATGCCTTCCCAGCTGGGAGGCACGAGGATTAACTCCTTCCACCTTGGCTGCTGCTCTCACGACAGCTCTGGCTCCAGGCGAAGCGCTGTGGTTTGGCTTTTTCTTTTTAAGAAAAGAGGAGAAATGCATGGGGGAAAAAAGAAAATTTAAAAAATCAGTGTTGGGTTTTTATTTGTGAGTAGAGAATAGTTCTTATCACAGCTCTGGGAAGCTATTGTTCTGATTTTTATAAATATGCTTGTATTCCCCTTGACTTTTTTCCTCTCCCTTCCCACTTGCTATCTCCTCTGCTGTGTGCCCTTGGCTGCTTCCCAGACACTTCTTGATGCAAAAGGAGATAAGCCCTTACAAGTTATAAACCTCAGAGGTGCTGCACATCTCACACTCCCCTAAATCAAATCCTTGCCTGGATACTCCCACACCTTCAGAGTAAAGCCCCATGATTCCCACTGGGACATAAATGATCCCAGCCACCTTCTCTCCTGGTTGGAGAGTTCTGGATGAACCTGGAGCTGGGAATCTCATATTCAGTGAACAAAGGCTGGGTAACCTTCCTGACATCTGCTCTTGGCCAGGTGCCCTTTCCAGCAGCCTTCACTGTGCTGGGCAAGGCCTGGAGGTTAGAGGGGAACAGCGATCAAGAGCCCCCAGGAATAACAAGATTTTCGACAGCGATAAGAAATTTTGGGGACCAGGTAGATTTCCAGCAGTTTGGCAAGTGGAAACCCTTTATGGTGTTCTGAAGGCACTTTTGCTGTAATGCCATGGACCAGTGATAAGGGAGGGGGGAGAAACTTCCAAGGGTATTTGAAAAGCAGGAGGGAAAAAAATCCCTGGCCATGCTGTTTCCAAGCTTTGGCCCCAAGGATTCAATTCTCTTCTTCCGGTGACTCACAGCATGACATTGGCTCTGCTCTCCTTCCTTGGAAAGGAAGTAAGGAAGGCTAGCCATCCATCTCCAGCCGATTTTAGCAGCACATATCGTGTTCCCTTCTGCAAAGTGCAGGAGTTGCTCGGGCTGGAAGGTGCCGTGCACAAGGCAGGCAGATCCAGGGGGTGTCAATCTCTGCCACGGGGAGGAGGTTTCTAAGAATCCCTGGATTCTTTTGGGTCTGTGATTCCCTTTGCGGTGCAACAGCACACTGCAAGGCTCCATCCAGTTGCTCTTTATCATCCTTAGGAGCTCAGGGAAGATGGGAAGCACCTTCGGGGCAGCTCTGGGGGACTCTGCAGGCAGTGGAAGCGTTTGGGCTGCCAGAAAATCCCGTGTTCCTTTCGGCAGAGTGTGGAGAGTCCCCGGGACACGGGGGAAGGAGGCAGAGCAGGCAGGGAGGGACTGACCCCTTCCCGTGCGAGGAGGAGGGGATGAGCAGGGGAGAGGAGGAGGAGGAGGAGGAGGAGGAGGAGGAGGAGGAGGAGGAGGAGGAGGGCCCCCGGTGTCACCCCGCCGTGCCTGCTCTGTGTTAAGAGAGGCGGGGAGCGCTCCCGTCGCTGCTAGCCTCTCCCGCAGGGCTCTGCCTTGCCTTAAAAGAGGCACAAATCTAAATCCCTGCATAACTTCAAAGCAGCGCAGGGAAGATTAGGCTCTCCCAGAGTCAGGCAGCAGATGAGCGAGAGGGAGGAGGGATTTTTTTGAGGTTCAAATGCTGCTGAGGACCCTTCGAGCTCACTCGCTGTGGGGAGGAGGGGGGTGGCTTGACCCCTCTTGCTTTGGAGATGCTCGTAGCAGAGCAGGACCTTGTTTTTCCCTGCTTCTATTTCCCAAGCTGCTGGCTCTTGTTTCCTTTCGAGCTGCTCCCTGCTCCTCTTCATTAGCAGCTCTCAACAGTGCAAAGGGATACTCAGAAGTATGAGTTCATCTCCTAAAACTTTGTACTGGTGCCAGCGGGTCAGTCACTTTGCAAAAAGAAACTTCCCTTGGAGAAACTCTATCCCTTTGGAGAAAAGGCCAACAAGCCAGAAAAACAAACCCTCAAAAACACTGCCTTCAAAAACGCTTCTTAATTTGAATCTTTTTCTGGTGTCATCCGGTGGTGTTGGAAAAGCAGAGCCTCCTGTGCTCTGGCAGCTCTGGCAATGACCTACAAACCTGCTTCTGGAGGGTGGCTGAACCTGGCCACTCCTACCAAGGATGGGCAGAGGTTTCTGGGAGAGGTAAATCAAAGTTTTGCACAGTTCCTGTCCTGTTGGAGAAGCACGAGTGCTGGGTAAGTTATGGATCACCCCCATCCACGTCACAGATCCCCTTGGCTTTGGGCTGAGGGTTGGCTGGAGAGGCTGGTGACCACCCAGCAGAAGAGGTTGTGTGGAATTCTGGCCATTGCCCTCGTTTCCTGGACCAGGATAGTCCAAGGTGTGTCAGATCGACCTGACACTGAGCACATCCACGTCTCACATCAGTTCTTGGAGCTTTCAAGATTTCCCTTTGATGGTGCCATGGTGATGTTCAGAGCCAGAGCCTCCTTGGAAGGAGTTGTGTTGTCAGCCTGCTCCTCTTGCAGCCAATGGACCCTCTGAGGAACAGCACAGCCTGGCCAACACCAAGCTTAAAATATTATCCAGTGCCTCCATGCCTCAACCCACCCAGATCAAACCCCAGCTTCTTCCAGTGTGTGTCCCTTTATTTCCTCACAAAGTCCTTTTTCTGCTGGAAGAGGATTTTTTTTTTTCCCCACTGAGCAGCAGCGAAGGCAGCTGAAATGTGTTATTCCTGTAGTGAAATAATGTTTTCCTAATCTCAACATCTTTTTTTTTAAAGCATGTCCACATGTAGTGCACTTCCAGAGCAATTCAAGTTCCAGGCACAGCTGCAGAGAGCACTGAGAAAGGTTTGACTCCATGATCTTGGAGGTCTTTTCCAACCTTAATGATTCCATAACTGCTGGCATGCTCCAGCCCTGCTCCTCTCCGGGCTGGACACTGTAAGAAACTAAAACAACTCGCCCTTCCTGGTGCTTGAGTGGTTTTTATTTATGGGTTTTGGTTATTTCCTTCTTGTTCTCTTGAAAGGAAGCCAAGGTGGGCGGAGGGAGGAGCAAAATAAAAAAGGTGTAATTAGAATGGCAGCGCTTTCCCTTGGGTCGATCATTCTGGCTGCATCAGAAAATCCCTGGAAGTGCAGGAGATCCAGAGCAGCTGCAGGTCAGGGGGGCTCAGACAGGGAGATGTCTCTTGGATTTCCAGCTGCTGGATGAGGGTTTGGGCAAAAGTGGAGATGCACTTTCTGCTTTTGAGGCCGGTGACTTGCAGCCAAGTCTGCTTTGAGTTTCCCCCTCAACCCTTTCTCTCCTCCAAACACCCTGGTCTGAGTCACACCAACAGAATTGCTCTGGGCTGAGCTCTTATGTGGGCAACAAGGAGGGGACTCCTGATTTTGGGCTTGGGACCAGAGCCTGTCAGTGGCCAAGCTGGGAACCCAGGGCTCAGGAGTTCAGTCAGTCATGGTCTGCAGCCCTGCTGGTGCTCTTTCCTTGTTTTTTATGCTTCCTCTCGTGGGTAGCCTGGGGATAATCATCTGTGGAGTCTGGAATGGTCCCTGATTTTCATCCCTAATCAAACCTGGCCATTGCCATGGCAGAGGGCTGGGACATGAGGCCACCTCTTCGGGGTGCTGTAATTATTAGATGGTCACTCTACTAATGACAGATTCAATTAAGCACCAACAGATTTGTCTGATATGTTCCCAGCAAGAAATAACTCTTTTTGATTCCTCAACTGCTTCTGAACTGGAGAATCACCCTGATGCCACTGCTAGCTGCCCTGGGCTCTGGATAAAGGAGGATAAATCCCAACAGATCCAACCTCAAGCTGTGAAAATGAGTCCTTTACTGCGCTCAATACATTAAATAATCCAGCGTTTTCCTTCCAGATAACTACCCTAGATCAGCCTTATCTGCTCACTTGTGAATTGCAGCCTGTAAAGCAGCCACAAAAAACAACAGGGACCACGGATTTGATCCAACACGTCCATTTATTTTTCCCCACAGGCAGAGATGAAGATGCAGCAATCAGGGAAGTGCACAGCACATGCTGCTGTTTTGAGCCCAAGTAGACTTTCAGTGTCAGCCCTTATCCCCTGCTCAGCGTAGGCTCTGGGGCTGATGCTGTACATCACAATCACACTTGAATCTATAGGGTACCACCTCATTTGTCAGCTGCCACAAAGCATTTTTGCTGTCAGCCAGCACAAGGTCCGCGTTCAAGCCATGATCAAACCTTGGACAGAGCGTGAGCAACAGCTCCAGTGAATATTCCTGTCAGAACATGGATTAGAATCTTCTCTGAAGCACCTCCTGCCAAGGGGCTGATGTCATCTGTCTTCTCGGGGCAGGGAGATGGTGTGAATTCAATTTTTGTGATGAACAAATCCCTTTCTGTGAGTGCACTCAGGCTTGAGACCAAGAATTCAACTGATTCCTTTTTTCCCTTCTCCCCTTCCCCCATCCCCACCCTGATGAGGTCGATGCTGGCCTTTGCTGGGGCTGTAGACACAGGAGGAGATGTTGGTTTATGTCATAGCAGCCTCTCCATGGACAAAGCTCCATGGAACAGCCAGGACTGGGCTCAGGATTGAAATGGGGAATTTTGAATGTGGAAAGTTAGGAACAACTGGAGGATATTGTGGATCCCATCCATCCTCCAGTCGTGGGCATCAGCACCCAGGTTGGATGGATACCAAGAGCTGAGGGCAAAGAATCCTGCTCAGGTGAGGCTGCACCTCAGGCTTTGCTCTAGAATGACCTGGTAGAAGTGTAAGTGTTGTGAAGTCCTTGAAAATTTGCACCAGTGCCCCCAGCCCTGCTGGACCTGTGTCTCAGGACCTGCACTGACACCTGAAACCACAGTGCAAAACCTCCAATCCCAGCTGAAGTTCATTGCTTGGCCTCACGCTCTCAGAATCACGGGCCAAGTTGAAGACAGAATCAAAGATTTAATTTAAATCACACCCAGCTCTTCGTACCACGGAGTGGAAGGTGGAATGTGCAGGTTGATCATGACCTCCCTAAGATCCCATTGGCACTCACCAAAGCAGATTTCTCTGTGTCCTCCCATCTTTGCACACACCCAAAGATCTTCCCAGAAGCTTGAGCATGGCTTTCCTGTAAAACTCATCAGCTTTATGGGTTTTATTCCTCTTTAGGAACAAGCTGGATTAATGCATGTTACTTTTGTACTGTTTGTCACCTTTTATCCCCTTAGTACTTTGCTCTCTTGAATTTTTGGGTGTGAACCAGGCAGAATTTCCAGCTGACAAGCTTCTCCTGAGCTTTCTTGGGAACGCAGCTCAGGTTGTCCCGTCCAAGAGGGTTTAAACCCTGTGGCTGCAGCAGAGCCGGAATGTGAGCTCGTGTTAAGATCCCCCCAGCTCCTTGGAAGGGATTTGCAGCTCATTTGTGTTTCTGCACAGAGCTCTCCTGATTTATGTCCCTCCTGGACACGCTGACATCAACTACAGCATCAGAAGATGCCCAGAGTTGATTTTTTCTGAGGAAAACCTGGCTCAGAGCAGCACAGCCTCTGGCACAGCCCTGCTCAGGTGGCAGGCACAGCCTCCCACAGAGCTCAGGGCTCTAAACTCCAGCTCAGAGTGGGGTTTGATGACAACCCTTGAGGATGGATTTAAAATCTCTTCTTAAGGGTGTTGCCAAATATTAAGGCTCAATTTTCAGTGTTTGGTCCCTTCTCCCCACTGACAAAGTTTCACAGGACTGGGATTGTCACTGAACTCTCAGTAAGAGCTGCTGAGACACAACCAAAAGAATCTTTTATAAAATAATCCCCCTGTCTTCCTTCTGTCACTGCTACCAAGCTGAATAAAGCCAGGAATTTAGGCCTTGGTTCAGCAAAGCACTTAAATGGGTGCTCACGTTTTAGTCAGCACACTTGCCATGGGCAGACTCTGTTCCAGTGTGGCCTTTCCAAAGGATTATTAGGTATTTTTTTCTAGGATATACCTTTCAAAAGAATCTCCTCCTCCTCCCACAGTGTTTAGCCATCAATCTGTGCCATCTGCAACAGAGTGAGGTCCAGAAATGTGTTGTAAGGAAAGATGAGTGGATTTGGGGAAAGCCTTTACTGAAAATGGATTATTTTTTCAATAAGAAACTGAGTATTTTGCTCCATAGACTGAAATTTGAGAGGTGGTTTGACTACAATAACCAAGATATCACAGGGAATTGAAAGCATCTTTGCCAAACTTTCAGCTTGGGTAATGTTAATCTAGAAATGGGTAAAATGAGTTAACTAAGAGTAGAGGAATAGAAATAGAATTAATGAAAAAGAGGCAGTGCCTAAATGAGGTGTTTTATATCTTGACTGCCCAACCCATGACTCTCCAAACTCTCGTCACAGGTGGTGGCTGCTCCAGCAGCTCAGTGCAGTGTGAGGTCTGAGGAAGCAGCTCACAAGAAACTGCAGAGCAACTGGGGATGAAGCAATGTTATTTGTCATAATAATCACTAATCCCTTAAGAAAGCAGAACAATGTTTGGGTTGGATGTACGGAAAGATTAAAATTTCAGCCCGCACTTGAGCTTAATTCTTTTGATTCCAAGTTGTTCTTGTTGAGAAGCCCAGAGGACACCCAAAACTTGTCCTTCAGCAGACCCTTCCCCAGCTGAACACCCACCCAACCCTTGGAGGGAATGCCCTCATCGGAAACAGATAATCCTTCCCCAAACAAACCCTTCCTTTCCTTCTTTCCCTCTCTTTCCCGGCCTGGCTCTGTGGTATCCTGCCCTATTGTGTTACATTATCATATCAAGTCGTGGCATGGCATAAAGCAGCTTAATGTGCTGAAGGAATGCAGCTCCAGCTGCAGTAATCCCCGTCAGCTTTGCTTCCCGGAGCCTCTTCCATGGATTTTGGGAGAGGTGCCATCCATCAAAGCTTCTCATTTCCATATCTACCTGGTGTCCTGTTACCTAAACCCGCCAAAGAACCCCGTGTGTGCCATATCAAAGAGCAGCCCTGATTCCCAGAAGTGTTTTTGTTGGATCATCAATGCCTGCCTGCAGCCAGAGGAACGGCTTATCCCCAGTTTTCCCTCTCCAGAGATCTGAAATGTGTCAAAAGAGCTGCAGGGCCTAAATCCTGTCCTCTCCCCATTGTCTCTGACAATGGAAGCGGGAATCCCTCACGTAAACCTGGATGGTTTGCAAAAACCTTGCCCACATCAGCACAGGGATCTCAATCCCTATAAAAAGCTGGGAAAGAAGCACCCATGAGGTGTTTTTTCTTTCTTCAGACCAGTTTCTCCCATAAACATTTCTCTTCTACTTTAATCGCACAAGAATCCCAGTGACATCTTTACTTCCCAGTAAAGTGCACAGGGAGGAATTCCTTATGTAACTTCCCTGCCTGAATTGCATAAAAATTTGTCCTGCCAAGAAAGTGAGTGCATTTTGCATGCATTTACAGCAGTTTATATGGCTTTTATTTCCCTCGCTGGACCTGTTATCACATTTCATCCTCAAAAGTGGTTGGATTTCTCCTTATTTCTCCCCTTGGTGGTAGGGATGGTAACAGGAGAAGAGTACATTCTATTCTGGGTTATTTTTAGGTCTAAAACCAGAACATTTGAAGTTGTAGCCCAAGTGGATTAAACAGCTCAGAGTAAGGCAGGTCCCATCTCTGTGTTGTTTGTACAGCATCAGGGTCCTGGCAGATAACTACGAGCACTGTGTTGATGCAGATGATGACAACGGGGATCCTTTTCTGCCCACTTTCAAACGTCTCAAAGCTTTGCCAAAATCCCCATTCCGAAGAGAACTGGGATGTCAGATTTACAACTCCTAGAGGGAGAATGCTGGGGCTGAAGGAGGTAAATTAAGGTCAGCTTAGAGAAGGAAGAAAGCCTCAAGCTGCTGAGCTGTGTGTGAACATCCCATCCCAGACTCCTGCCTGGACAGTGATCCTGCCCGAGGAAGAGACTCCTCTGAATTAATCCTACAGGATGCTCTGAATTATTCCCAAGCCATGCCTCATCCCAGAGTGGATCTGTGGATGAAACATTCAATCTGTGCTGTCAGAAGAGCAGGAGGTGCTTTCCAGGTGCAGGAAGCCTCTCATCTGTCCTTGGTTTTAAATTCAGTTTTTCAGCTGTGTGGAACCATTGATTCACCCACAAAAATTACTCAAGGTACTGCTTCAGGATGGCTTCTGCAGAGCCTTTCTGGTCCTTCCAGTGGGAAGCTGACAAATTCTCCCTCTTTGGCTCTGTTTATCCACAGGATAAGTGGGTCCAGTGCCACTGAGCCAAAATGGTGATGGGGACTGGAGGAGAATTGGGTGTGGAAAGGAGCTCAGATCTCACCTGCTGCACAGCCAGATGGGATTTCCACCTTCTGCAGCCAGGCTCAGAGAAAGCCACCTGCAGAAAGCCAGGATCTGCTGCTCCTGGGCCCCAGTTCAGCAGGGGAAACTCCAACAGAATTTCTCTGGTAGCTTTACGGACATTTCTTGGCAACCCCACGACTTCAAACACCCGGATTTATTATTTTTTTTCTCCCCCTCGGAGTAATTCCCCCTGGGAATAACGTCAGCCCGAGCCTTTCAAGCCTTCAGGACAATTTAGGTTGCAGTTGTCCACAGAACAACAAACACTCAGTGCTGTTCTTCCTGCAGCAGCTTTCCCTGGACAGGGAGCGGGGTGAGCCCAATCCCACGCAGGTGGGAACGTGTGCAGGGGACAGAGGTGTGCAGGACTCGGGTGCTGAGGTCTCCAACAGCTGAAGTCATGCCTGTGGTATCACAAATATGAGAGCCCAAAACCGTTTCAAGGGTTTCCAAGCCAAACACTCGAGCACATTTTGTAGCCTTTGAAATCCATCTGGCCAAAAGCTCCTGACAGTGTGATCTATGAGGCTGTGGAATAGTTTCCCCAGGGAAGTGTTGGAAGGGCTATCACTTGAGTCATTTAGTGCTGAGGGGAATATACCACGGGGAACAATCCCTCATTAGCTGGACTAATGGAGCTTTCTGCTTCAAACTCTGGTGTTCCTACAAAAAAAAAAAAAAAGATCCCTTGACTTCTCCTTGTTCTTCCATATGCTCAAATTGGCAGGGATGTGGGGCCATTGGCTACATTTTGGAGCTTTTGTTTATAAGGCACATAAATTTATCAGAGGAGGGGGGTTTCACGTGTCAGGCGAAGTGTGGAGTGTCAAGAGCAATCTGAAGGGAAGAGTCCTGGGGATAAATGAAAGGCACATCCGTTATTTGCTAAAAAGCAGGGAGACGTGTGGGTCCTTCCCGAGGAGCTCTGAGCAAGTTTCAGGGAATGAAGGCGTGGAATCTGAGTGGAACTGAGCCTTGAGTTCACCAGCCACCCATGGATAGCAACTGTCTGCATCTGGCTGGTGGATTTCTGGGACATCTCATCCTCCATTCAGATTTTTCCTGGGATAACACAGTTTCCAACAACACCATTCCAACCTGTCCTTTTTATCATGTGTTGTTTCAGATCAGTCATTTTTATGCCCTGGATGTGGAAGGATTCCAGATCTGGTCCTCTGGGAACATCAGCACAGTGACTTTGAGGATCAGGCACCTGCTTTTGGGATGACAACTGCTTCCTTCCCTCGTGATCTTCCCGAGTAACCTTGGGAATGCCATCCGGATTTTTGGGATCACTTACTCTGAGGTGTGATTTAACATCTCTGATGGGTGAGTCACAGTCCCAGCAGGTTGGATCCTCACCAGCTTTGCCTTGTCTATGGAAAACAAGGAGACACCACCCCAAACTTTATTACTATGACCTAGGATGGGTATCATGGCCTTTCTCCTGTGGAATGCAGAAGTTTTCCAAGGTCTGGTCACTCCAGAGAGCACACAGTCACTCATTGCTTCCCTGACTTTGCCCGCCATAGGTCCCTCAGTGTCAGTGTGGCCTTTCAGAGGAGAGGAGGTAACACTGACATCACTCCAGGATTTATAGGGGATTTTTTTTTGGGGGGGGACTATTTTTTTGCTTCCCAAAGTCTTGAATATTTTCCAGCCGTGATGATTTTCCCTTCTGTGCTTCTTTTTTTAACAGCAGATTTTCCAAGTGGACAATCCCAAAGGTGGCCGGTTTCACGGGCGGGGGAAAAGAAAAGAGTCATAGGGATATTTTAAATGCGACCTGAATTTTATGCCAAAAAGTGTCTTTTCCATATTTATAAGCCCCTGTCATCCCCTCTCCCTCCGCCTCCTCCTGCTTAAAAGGAAACTCCATTACAAAGGCAGGAAAGAACATCAAACAAACCTCGCTTGGCAGCCATGTCTATATGTGAAATTACTGTCAGAGTACAAAGGAAGACTCAAGATTTAGAAGGTAACATGTGACAAGAGAACGCCGTCCTTCTCAATGTCTTTACCTTTTGTTGGTCAGGGACTGGGCCGGGGTTGGTGGTGGTGGTGGTGGTTTTTTTGTTTGGAGGAGGATTGTGCCAATTATAGAAAGACACAAATCATGGCGAGAGCCCCGCGGGCTGGGGGCGATTTGGCTCGCTGGGAGCTCCCAGCAGTGACTCCAGCCAGGGCTGTGTGGGCACGTGCTCACCCTCAGCTCCATCCTTCAGGGCCACCCGAGGAGCAGCCGGGGCGTTTGATCCCACAAAGCTTTGATGGAGCCACTTTGGAGCTGCTGGGGGCTCTGGATGCCCTCAGCTCCCCTTGGTATAAGGCAAAATGTGTTTGGCTGCAAGTGACCACATGTGCTTTCCGTGCAGCCTTCAAGCAAATGGCTTCTAGCAAATGATGTTTTATTTCACTAGGGGAGCGAATTCCTGCTCTGGAATGGAAGTTATTCCTGCTCTGTGACTGGAAATTAATTAAGGGGTCAATGTAGCCACGGTCTTGACGTAGATCTTTGTCTCATCTTTCTCTTCATCTTAGAGAGTGTCTTTATTGGCTCTATTCTTATCCGTGCTCTTGCAATCCTACTTTTTTCTGCCAAAACAATACTCCTTTTCCACGTTTCCCAAAGGAAACTGCAGGAGAGCAGGGCAGAGAAAGCAGGGGAGCAGCACCAGCTGCAGGTCCCCAGCGCTGACACGTGGGACAGGAGACATGGAACCTGCTGCCCTCACCAGCCTTGGCTGTTTGGGCTCTGCCCACAAATTCGGGTATTCAGTTGAGAATTAAATATTCAGGTGTTTGTAATTAAAAAAAACAAAAAAAAAAACCAAACAAGCAGGGTTTTTATTAAAAACTACAGGGTTTATAATTAAAAAAACACCAAACTGTGGAGTTGGCGGCCTCGTTTGGGTGCCGCCCCGTGGATTGGAGCTTTTGCCCTGTTTCTCCTTTACCCCACAGCCTCAAACGAAAGTTAAGCTTAGAACAATTCCCAGCTCCGACCCTAAACTTATTTTCCACTTCAGTATTTATAAAATATTTGTGTGTCTTTTATCTGCTTCTTGCCCTGTGTGGTACCATGGTCTGTCCCCTCCCGGTCCCCTGTGCCAGGACTTCTGCAGGAGAAGCTGGTCCGTACTGGGTGTGGCTTGTTAAGGTGTGAATCTCTCCCCTTTGTTCTTTGAAGGAACATTTCTTTTCTAAAAGCAAGGCTTAATTCAAGAGACACTTTCAATCCCTCTTAGTTTGGAGGGCTATTGAATTTCCCCGCTGTAATACAAATGTGAATTTAACTTTTCAAAGAATAGGAGTTTTCTTTTTTGGCTGTTGTTGAAGTGTGGGTGCTACAAGGTCTCTCCTCCTTTATTTTAGGGATGGAGGCATTGTTCGCTTGCTTGTTTTGGTTGTTTTTTTTTTGATATCGAGTTGATCACACGCTGCAAGTGACATTTGTTGACCTCAGGCCAGACATTCAGAAGCACCACGCCGACTGCGTCTTGCACCTTTGGGAAGAATCATTGCCCTTCCTCCTCCTCTGAGAACAATAAAATTGAGCCTTTTTCATTTTGCCTCATAGGGAAAAAAACCCCTTTAAAAATCTGTGTGGGGAGGCACGTCTGCAAACCTGGTTTACAGCCGCTTTTCAGGCTCATCTGAAGTTTTTTTTTTGAATGAGGTGCAAAAAGTGGCTGAGAGCAGGGGGAAGGGAGGAAAACTCAGTTCTGTGCACACACACACACACAAGATGGAGACACTGGTTAGCAACATAAACAAAAGGTGGGTGGTAACCCCCGAGCTTTTTTTTCTTTTCTTTTTTTTTTTTTTTTTGACAGCCAGTGGTGGCAGTGATGAATTTGTGAAGTTATCTAATTTTCCACTGTTTTAATTAGAGGCCTGGGCTATGAGACCTAACAGCTGGGTTCTTTGTACTGCTTTCTGTTGCCTGACAGAGAAAAATTTCTCCTGTATCTTCGGCCAAGCTTTCAGTCTGACCTGAGCAAATGAAACTTCTGGGACTCATAAACTGTGGTTTCTGGGCAGATTGCTTTTTGAACTGCTCCTTAGCCCTCCTAACATGCAAAGAACACGGAGGCTCACAGAGTGAACTCCCTTTGTACTCCGGAGCTAATGGGGATGCTCATTAAAGAGGTGGGAGGGGAGCAGGAGGGGAGGGAGGGACTCTCCCTGGCATATTAGAGGACTTATCAAGTGTAAAGTTTCTCCTGATCGGAGCTGGGGCCAGTTGGGAAGTTGTAAAGCTCAAGCCCTTGGAAGACAATGGCTTTGGTTGCAAAGCACGACCAGTTTGAGCAACTTAATTTATGACTCCGTTCCTGCCAAGTGATTTTTAAAGCTTTACATTAGACTGGATGTGCAGCACAGTTCATCACCCCCCTGCTTCTCGAGTCATGCACTATAACCACTTTCTTTCACTGTAATCCAGAAGGGAAAAAAAAAATAAGTCAGAGGAATTTTTAGACCTGAATTCAGCTCAGTCTAAAGTCTTTGCTCAAATCCCGTTGGAGTCAAAGGAATTAAGTAAGGCTTTGACTTAAAGCATATACTTAATTGCTTTGCTGAATCGGAGCCCATATTCTGATTTTCTTCCTCAGGAGCTCTTCAGAATCAGAAATGTGTTTTCCTCCTCCGGAGGCCATTGCTCCCTCTTTCCCCACCTGCTCAGCTATGGCAGATTTCCTTGGGGCTGTTTTGCTGCAGGAGTCAAAGGGACTCGGTGATGACAAGGCCACTCAAGCCAACGCAATTTCAATAAACCAGAAAGTCATTTGATTTCCAAGGAACTCACTAAAAACAGTTTTTTTCTGTGGAGGCAGCTGAGTAATGACCCATCACTCAAGCAGTTGTGAAAGGAGAGCCCTTTACAACTCAGGGGTGAAGAATGGTGCCTTTAACTGCCACGACTGACTGCGGGCCTGGCTTGGACAAAAATTCCAGGCATGTCCAAGTGCTGCAGCAGATGGATTGTGCAGCACAGGGAAGGGTTTCAGGCTTTCCATCCTCAACACCAGGGGCAGGACCATGGGCTGCTGCAGCATTGCAAGGGCAACTCCAGGGGCAAGGGAAGGGGATCCATGGCCAGCACCAAAATCAACTTAGGAGCTGGGAGAGATTTTCCTCCTTGGATGGAGAAGTGTCTGGACCTCATCTACCCATTCTCCTTCATCCTTGAGACAGGTAGCCAAAAATGAAAATTAACTTGGTTAGAGAGTGTGGATGAGCATGGTTTCGGCCAGAAGAAACAGTTCAAAATCCCTACCAAACCCAGCTACTTCCAATAAAACCCCTTGTTCCATTCTGATAGGAAGGGGGCTCTTCATGGCAACATGGTAATGGTCCTTCCCAGTGGTTTGCTCCTTCCCAGTGATGCCTTCCCAGTGGTTTGCTCCAGAAGTTTGGGTCTGGTTGTATGGGATGAATCCATCACGACAGAAGGGAATTCAGGGCCTGCAGTGCGTGAGGAGTGAGAAAGGAGACCACGGTGCTCCTCTGTTGGGGAGAATCTGTCCCCATCTCCCTGATGGGCAGTGACAACTCCTTGCACACACGCTGACTGCTGCTTTCCCTTATGTGTAAAAAGAGAGGACGGGAGAAATCCTCTTGTGACATTCCCTATTTGTCCTTGAGTGGATTCTCCCCTGAAAAAGTGGAAATTTCATCTCTGTCCAGCTCAGAAAGGTCACAACTCCCTCTTGAACTCTGGCTCTGCCGAGCAAAAGTTCTTGTATTTTGCCCCCATGACTCTGGATTTCTCCCTGGTGTGTTGGGTGTGGTCTGGGCACAGCCCTGCCCAGGTGGAGGCTCTGGGGAGAAAGCAGGAATTGTGCCTGTCCTGAGCTAATTAATGGGACAGTGCTGAGTGCATTTTAATGGAGGCCACTCTGTCGCCCCATGTGGAAACATCTGCACTTTTCTCTGGGATGAAGTGACGGCTGACATTAAGCAGTTTGCAAGTCCCAGGTGCCGAAAGTCCAACTAAGATGGGATTTAAGCCAAATTCAGGTTGCATTCCAGGCTGTGATGAAAGGGAGTTTTGAAACGTTTGACTTCCCTGCAGAGCAGAAATTCCATTTCCCAATCAGCTCTAAATAATCATTTAAAGATGGACTCTAAATTGGGACTGTTTTAATGTGTCATCTTGGTTTTAATTGCTTCGAGTTCTGAGTAAATGTTATCAGACCATCAGAGCCTGAGGATGAAGCAAGAGCCGGGTGGTGATTCAGATGGAATCGCCTGTTGCCAAAGAGGAAGTGCTGGGGATTGGGATGACTCTCCCGCTCCAGCAAAAGACAAGACAGTGAACTCTCTGTTTACAGTGGGCCACCGAAAGAATGGGATAATTGCAATTATCCCAGCGAAGCAGCGCTTTAATGACCGCTCCATTTAAAAAATACATATGTAAATCTCCGAGGAGGTGGAGAGGTGCCAATTTGTTCTGGCCGAGCTGGGGACCTTTTATCTCCTTCAAAGAGCTGGCAGCTCAGCCGTGGCAGCCGAGTCCAGCAGCGGGCAGGCTGTGCTCGCTCAGCCCGTGAGTCACAGCACCAGCGTGCACAGACCACACCACGACTCAGCTCAGAGACCCACGGAGCAGCAAAGAGATGGATGGTTCTGGTTTTCCTTCTAATAACCTCTGGTGATGGCTCTGGAAATGGGGGGGTTTGTATAACAAGCAGAATCCAGCTGCTTGTTATTCAGGAGTTTGCTGTGGGGAGATGCTGAACCTTGGGTGCTCCTCATCCGCTGCAGTGGGTGGTGAATTCTTCTTTCCTACCCCATTTTTTACCTGCTCCCCCACTGCAGTGGTTTCCCTCTCCAGGGTACGGGTGATCCATCTTCCCTGGGGTGAAGTGATCCCATATTTATCCTGTCAGTCCAAGATACTCAACTCTGTGCTCCAAAGAATCTCTGTATTTGGAGAGGAAAACTTCACTTATACTTTGTTATAATTCCCCCCTCTCAAAAGCTCCTGATGCTGAATTTCTGAAGAGGCCCAAGGAATCAGGAGCCAGCACCCTCTGGGCTGGAATTTTTGGACCCTTTAAGGACGTTTGAGTGGAATATTCTTCGTCTGACATGTGGTCAGAGGTATCCAAAGGATCAACAACATGTTGAGAAATGCAGATCCTTGAAGGGATAAGACCTTCCCATGCAAACCCTGGCCAAATTCTGTGCTGTGAGTAAGCGAACAGGAGCTGTGCTCTTCATGCTGAATTTATTGGTCTTTGTGTTTCAAGGTCTCCAGTAATTACCATCATGTGACTGGGGTTCATGGACTTGGGACTGTTACACGTCCCGCTATCTGCTGTGGGAGTGCTCAGATACACAACCCAAAAAAACCGCGCAGAAACCACAGATTTATGAGATCAGCCTTTTTAAGTGTGCCCCTGTCCAAGAAATAGGAGTTTCTAAATCACTCCCGCTCTCCCTTCCTCCCGACATATTGGATTGGCTGGGCCGAAGCAGGCACTGCTCCCTGATATTAATTGCTGGGTTTAATAAAATGGATTTGCAGAGGGTTGGAGATTTGCCATGTCAGCTTTCTTTTCCAGTTGTGGAGGGGAGGAAGGGAACAGCCACCTCTGGGTGTTTGCCAGGCCAAGGGGATGGATCAACGTGTTGGAGAGCATGGGAGCTCTCCCTGAAATGTCCTAAAAATATTTAAAATCTCTACCTGAGCTCTGGTTCACTTGTTTCACCCATGGTTAGCATCCCCCTCTGATTTCTTAGGGTCCAAAGGTGACCGTGGTGTGGTCGGATGGGTCCCAAGGAGCAGATCTTCATGGAAATTGGGCACAGGTCCTCCAAATTTAACACTGTGAGGAAAATTTCTAGGAAAAATAAAGCCCATCCATCTATTAGTCATGAAGAGCTCTCCTAATCAATCCTATAGTGCTGGGAACCCACAAAAGTCTTTGTGTGAGGTGAAATTCCACTTTTTTTTCATTCTCCAAAACAACAAACCTGTCCATTATTTGCAAAATCTGCTTAAGAGGGTTCATTCTTTGCTTTTTTTTCCAAAACAATGTTTCCAAGTGGGCAATTTGACTGTGAAGATGAAATAAAAAATACAAAATAAACTACCATGGAACATCCTGGTACCTCTACTCAAAGTACAAATTGTCTACTACGAAATTTATTGGAAATACTGACTGAAATACTGATTTTACACCTGTGGGTGCAAAGGGGTCTGTTCTGCTGGCAGTCTTTCTTTGGTTTAGGGTGCTCATATTTAACAGAGGGTTTAAATGCTGGAGGCAATTTGTGTTCATTAGGGTGATTAAGCAGCTGCCTGAGCAGGACACATGGTTAAAGTTAAATCTGACTCTCATTGCTTTGTTACGTGGAGGTTTGGGGTGATGCTCATGCTGATGATGTGTTCAGCTCCCCTCTGTCCTCCCCTGACCTGTATTATTAATCTGACATCCTTCCCCAGCCCTCACTGATTCATTCCTTTGCTGTTTCTTCCTTGAGCTGGATCTGTGGAAAATAAAACCCCGACCTCCTGCTCGTCGGATTTTTCCTCCCTTAACTCCTGCAGAGGCTCATCCTTCAGGGAAGCATTTGAGTTTCTCCATAACCTTGGGATGAATTGCAGCAACAGACAGCAAAATCAGGAATTATTTGGTAACCTCCTGTCAAAATACGGTGGATACAAGAGTGTGGATTAATCTCCATCACTGCAATCCTGCCTTTCCCCTTCTCTTGCCACGTTATTTCCATCCCTTCCCTTCCGCTGGCCCTGGGACTCGTCTGACCTGGCTGAGCCAGAAGCTGTGTGAGTTTTGTAGGGCTCATTTTTCTGCTGATTCAGCTTAATTAGGGACTCAATCAATCAATTAATTAGGGAATTGGGTGAGTTGTTCCTACAGAGGAGTGAAAAGGTGTGAGATGTATCCTCACACCCCCTGGCGTTCCTGGGGTTCAGGTGTTGAACTAAAAAGCTACAGAGGGTTTTGCAGTGAACCTTGTTGTTCCTGGATGGTGCCTTTTTAAAAAATATCCAATGGATTGGGGCTTTTCCAGCTCTGGTGACCCAACAGGGCAGGGCCATGGGTGACCCTGGGGTTTGGCAGGGGTGGGAGGGAGCAGGGTGGCTCCTGATCACCAGTTTTAGTGCTAGAGCAGATTCATCCAGCTTTTCCTGCTAGAGAAGCTGGCAGGATACTGAACTTTGCACTAAATTGACGTATTTGCTGATAACTGGGTGTTTTAAAAGCTGAGTGAATCCTGGCTAACTGCCCTTTTGTCTTTTTATTGTGTTGGTTTTTGTTTTTTTAATTTAGACTTTTAATTTTACAAAACTCCTTTCCGGAATCGCCAAACCCCTGTAAAGTTCAATATTCTGTTCCATTCAATTTGCAATTCCAAAATTCCTGTTTCACCTGCCACTGCGAGTTCACTTCCATTTTTACTGGAGCCTTTCAATTCTCCATAATTTTATCCCTCCTGAAGTTCTGTGCCTGAATGCCTCACATTGAGTTAAAACACAGGAATATTTCTGCCCTGCATCTTCAGCAGAGAATCTTCCATTACTCCTGAGAAGAAACCCAGGACTGATTCCCTCCCTGTCCTCAGCCAAGACACATTTTCTGCCTATGGGACACCTGTCAAAGAGGAACAGACTTTTTTAATAAAATAAACAAAAATCATTTGGTGAGAAAACTCAGGGAAGAGAGGGAACCAGCCAAGTCCCGGATATCCTGGACAGCAGTTTTCATGCTTCCTTCAGCTGTCCTGAAGAAAAATGTCGTCTCTTTCTGGCCAATTCCAGCTTTATTTTCAGCCTAAGGAATAGCTGGAGAGCACAGATGAAATTTTCTTTCTTGTCTAATGTAATCAAAGGCTTAGTGGACAAGGTAAATGATGGCACAAGCTATAATTAAATGTTCCAGGGCTCGAGGTGTCCGGCTGATCTGAATGTCAAAAGTGGGGTGAAAAACGAGCTGGAACGTGGGCAGCAGACCTGCATGGAGATGTTCCTTCTCTCCAGGAGGGACCAGGAAGAAAAGGTCACATTCCAACAGCCCCAAAAGGTGGTGATGCTGGGATTAGGCTTCCAGAGGCTCCGTGAAGTTTGGGAAGGACTTTGGGCTCTGCTGGGGTGATGCAGGAGGATGAGCTGAGCTCACCTTTGCGGGGAGGGAAGTGCTGAGCCAGAGCTGGGGGATCAGCCCGTGATCTGTGCTGGAATCCTGGCTGAGGGAAGTTCTTCATGTCCCAGGCAGAGTTTTGGCCTCATTCCTTTGTGCCTGCTCAGGTACCCACAAATGAGCTTTATAAAAATACCCTGTCAGCTTGCCCTGAATCAAAACCTCAGCCATGTGGGGCTGGAAATCTCTCTACTCTCCTCTGATACTGAGCGTGGGCACTCAAAATCTCATTTGCAGCCTGTTCTGAGGTCCCTGGCCCTGTATCTCAAACCCCAATGCCAAATGAGGCAGGATAATCTGGTGTTTGTTGGGCACACTCTCCCCCTGTTCAGTTCCTACTCAGCTTTTTCTTTCTGCCTTGACCTCAGCGTGCCTCTTTCCCAGCCTCTGAGTAACACTCTCCCCCCTAAAACAGCATCTTAAAAATAAAATTCCCAGATTCCCTGCCCCTAATTCAGAAGCTCAGCTCAAATCAGGCACAGAAATTGAAACGAAGACCAGAGCAGCTTAGACAAAACTGAGCTGCTGCTTATTTTAATTCGCCGCAATTTTCCTGCGAGCGGCTCTGGGCGTTTCATTTGTGAAATTTTCAAGTGTGAAATTACCTTAATGCTGGGAGGCAGAGGCCAGCACTGGAGACTGTTTACCCACAAGTTAAGAAAACGTTTTTGCAGTTGGCTGATGTTCAGTCCCATGAATAATATTTTGCAGAGGAGTTTTGCTCCCTGATCAGCACAGAGCGCTCTGTGCGTGCCCCCAGGAGCAGCTTTCTGGTTGCTCGGCAGGTTTTTGAAATCCCTCCCGTTCCCTGGAATATCTGGGTTTGTCTTGGGAGCCAAGCAGTGCAGAGGAGGTTGGATGGGCAGAGGAGAAATTGCTTTACCCTGATCATGGGTGGGATGTGATCCCTGAATCAACTCTCTCATTTCTCAGGAAAAAAAATAAAATTAAAAAATATTGCATCACTTGTGGTTGGGTGGAGCCACTGCTGCACTCTGGCTCTCCTTGAGCTTGAAAACCATTTTGTGCTCAGCCTTTCCCCCCCTCTCAGAAAGATTTCTGCTACTTCAGCCTAATCCTGCTTTTATCTGGGGAGAAATCAGCAACCCATCCCTCAATTCAGTGGCCTTGCCAGTGATTTGTCAGGATCCAAACTTGGGTGGGAATTTCCCATCCTGTTCCTCTCACCAGTGGGGAAAGGCTTTAGACAGCAATTTTAGGGTTTTTTTGCTGTTCTTCAACTCCTCAGAAATGAACATCCAAGAGCTCCAGGCCACCAGTGGAGGTCAGTTAGGGTAAATGCAGGTTCAGGACCACGATCATACCAAGACTTCACGGAATCACAGGGTCATGGAATGGTTTGGGTTGGAAGGGACCTTAAAGCCAATCCCATTCCACCCCCTGCCATGGTTTATATCCATATAAAATCCAAGTCCAGTTGGAGCAATGCATTGATACGCCTTCCCATTCTTGTTCTTATTTTATCTCTTGAAGGATAAAACGTTTCACTCTCTCACGAGCAGGGAGCCTGCTCAGAAGATATCTCAATTTTATATCCTTCTTGGGTAAAAATATTTACTTTTTCTGCTCAGAGATAACAACTTCCTGCACTGTTTTACACTTTCCCCCCCTTTCTCTATATTCTTCCCATCACCCAGTTTACCTTTTAGCTGAGAAATTTATTCTGTTGCAATGATTAATCCCTGGATCTGAATGGAACTGGTGATAACACAGCTGAGGGACTTAGACGTTGAATTTTTGTGATATTGTCATTGAGGGAACCTAAAGAACATAACGAGGTCTCAGGCTGAAAGAAATCTCAAGCTTTCTGAGCATCTCCAGAATTATTTGCAGTGACAGAGGCATTTAATTTGTAGTTTATGAGAATGGAGGCATTTTTTGGAGTGTGGCCAGATAAGAACAGTGAGAAATCAGCAGATCCAACATTTTGCTACAGCAGCTCGAATCCAAAGCCAATCAAACAGTTGTCAAAAAAATTCCCTATAGTCTTTTAACTTCCTTTACCTTTACAGAGGGAAAGTAGTCTCTGGAAAAACTGAATGAGTGAGAAACTTGGAGAAAAGGCATCAGAAGACACTTGGGGATGTGTTCAATTCTTCAACTTTTCTCTGAGGAAAAAAGAAAAAGAGATTTCCAAGCATTTTGACCAGATTTCTTTGAATTTTACTCTGATCAACCCCAAAAGAGGATTATTGATGTTTATTGATGTGTTTATGATTTTTTTTTTAAACTTTTTTTCCAGCAGCATACAAAGCACGCCTTGGGAAAATCCTTGCAGGAGCTTTGCCCGGGGTATCCTCGGCTGTGCCCTGTGCTTCCTGCAGCTCCCAAACAATGGGCTCCAGCTCCCAGCCCTCGCAGGGCTGCCAATCCCCTCTGCAAACACCACATCAGCTGCACTTTCTCAGCCCCGATTGTTTGGAGCTGCCTGAAAACTTCCTACGGAGCAAAAAGGATTCAAATGCCCACAGAGGTTTCCCTCCCCCCGCCTGCTTTCAGTCTACAAAACAACTCAATCGGTACAATTTGGAAAAAAAAAAAAAAATCTCTACAATGGGGGCAAGTTGTTATTTCCTGCTCTCACACACGATGAGTTTGCACCCCGTGCTGGCTCTGGGAATCAAAATATTTTTGAGTTTATTAAGGTGGTTGATTGGGCTGAGGGGTGAAAGGTTTGGGGTGAGAGAGAGGCCTGGAATGGGCACCAAAGGATGCCAGAGGAGCAGCAGGGAGGAGATGGGAATGAAAGCCAAGGGATGACAGCGAGCAGGGAGGCAGCAGCAGCACTGGGGGTCTGTCCATGCCATCTTTGGGTTGGCATCACCCTCTGGATGTGCCCACCTTCCCTGGCAGCGGAAAGATCCTGATAACTTCACTCCCACAGAAAAGCCTGAGCTGTGGCTCTGAGCTGTTTGCCTCCTGCTCTTTGCTCCATCCCTATCCCAGTGATACAATGTTGCAAAGATAATGACAAGGCCCTGAATCCAAAGACGGTAAAAAGGAAAGGCCAACTGTTTATTGGTATAAAATCGGCTACAGGAACAAGGGGCTGAGCAAATCAGAGAAACCAAAAATGTGCGCACAGGCCACGCCTCACAACAGTTCGTTTATGAGAGCGAAGCCCCCACGGAGGGTGGTCAATCCCCTTTTATAGTCTCAGTCCCCTCAGGGATTGGTCCGTTTTGGATCCTTTACATGATTGGTGGATTCTTCGCGCTCTGATTTGTTCTTAGCAGGGTGCTTTCTACGCCAATCATTCTTTCCCGCCGTGTTTTGATTGGTTGATCGCGTTCTCCAATCAAAGCGCTGGCTGCTGGTCTCAGTCTCTGGGTTTCTGGGGAGCAGAGGATTCCCCCCCCTTCCCCTGGTGTTATCCCTTTAACATTCAGGGGTGCAGCCTCACAAAACTTCCACAAACATTCGTAACTAAACACTGCAACACTATCTATCAACTACCCGAACAAAATTACAGCAGTAGGTATTTGTAACAACTCAGACCTAGCCGAAAAATAAACACCGTTGCGAACGGGAATTGAAACACACAGCCAGTACAGGGACGCGACTATTAAAAAGTTTTCAACTTCTATTTTTGTATCTATAACACCAACACCTCTCTCCCCAGCCGGGCTTTCCAGAGGGGATCTGCTCTTTCCATCTTCCAGAGGTGCAGGGAAAAGGAGGATGTGGCACCAGAGCACCACAGACCCATTCCCTGGGAAACACCCACCTCCCTCCCCGGGAAAGGCAGCTGTTAATTGGGGCTCCTCTAAATTAATTAGGGGCTGAGCTTCTTCGTGAGGACAAATAGTATTTCAGGGAAATACGAAACTCTGCAGAAACATTCGTGGCTGAGCAGGGTGGGGATGCCCAAGGTCGGCTCCAGTCGTGTCTATGGGATTCAACTGGGAGATGAGATTTCTGGGTGATCACTAAAGCTGCAGATGAATGCCTAAAAGAGATTTTTGCCTCGCTAATTACCAGATTTGCATCAGTTACTGTAATTCTGTGATTCATCAGACAGGAGTGGCTCTGTCCTGCACAAACCTTTCTGCTTTGAGCCTGCTCCTTCTCTAAAGCATCCTCAGCTTGTCCCTGCCCATCCTGTGCTGAATCCAGGCACTGGCTTCATTTCTGTTTTCCCTCCTGTTGTGAAGGAGCTGCACAGCTCCTCATTTCTGATTTTTTCCTGGCTCATTTGTGCTCTTTGCAAAACTTGGGATTAAGATGGCATTTGATCAACAGGCTGAATGTTTCATTAAGCAGAAGCAGGTAGAGGTGCTGATGTGCTTGTACTTCGAACAGTCTGGGCAAGGCTGTTTTCTCAAGGCTGGACCTCTCTGACAAACTCCTGGGGTTTGGTCCATGTTTATAATAAATAAATACACTGAAAAGAAACAAGAAAAGATAAAAAAACACCCTCCAGTCCTCTGCGAAATTGAAAGCAGAAGGCTGGAGCTGCCTACGAAAAACAAAACTGGAAGAAAACTTCCTCTGGCAATCCCAGGCAGAGGCACAAAGTGATGCCATCTGCCAGGCCGAGCTTTTCCAGGAGCAGCCAAACCTGCAGCTCCTGCTTCCCAGGCCAGCTCCCAGCTGCTGTGGCTCTGAGCCACCTGGAGCTGCTGGATCAGGCCCCTGGGTCACTCCAGGCTCTGCCTGCAAGGTCAGCCTGGCCTAATCCTGCCTGGAGCCCCTGGGAGCTGCTGGAATGCCCCAGGGCTCCCATCTTCCCATGGTTTTCCGAAATGGGAGCAAAGTCTTGGTCAAATGAAGCTTTTCCTGTGGTCTGCAGCACTGGGCAGGTTGAGTAACTCCTCTTCTTGAATTCTCACCTCTCCTCTTCATCCCTTTGCACAGGGATCCATCCACCTGCTGTGATCCCCTGTGGATCCTGTCCCACCTGGATCCAACCCCGAACGCTTCCAGCCGGGATCTTTCCTGAAGAAACCTGGGATTACCAAGCGTCGGATTAGCAGGCAATTTCCTGAGTTTCTCAACATCATAAATGAGGTCAAAAAGGTCTCTTTGAATGGAACCCATTAATCTCCTTGTTGTTAGCAAGGAAATGTTGAAAAGTGCAGGTGTTAACAGTCGCCGTGTTATTTTTGGGAGAATGTGAACTGAAACACTCACAGGAAGCGTAGTATTCCCCTGCCAGCATCCTGGAGTATTATTTTAGGCAGCAGAACTGAGGGTTATGTGCAGGATTATGCTTTCATCACACCTTTAGGGCTCGGGCACTTTGTGTGCAAGAATTTTGCCCGGAGCGTTTCTTTGCTCTGTCTCCTCTGTTTTGGAAAAAAATGAAAATAATCCCCGGGGTGGCCGTTGAGCAGCAGCGTTGTGGTGCAGCTCCTGGGTAAAAGCAGGACAAAATTCAGTCCCTGAAGGGATCACAGAAGGGATTTGCTTCAGGGATAATTTCAGCTCTCTCCAAAACACAGCGAGGTGTGGGCATCTGTTCTCTTTGAAAGGCTTCTTCAGGAAAAGCCTTTTTTTACAAATGCACGGCTGGAAATGAGCCCAGGTAGGAGCTTTGGGGTCTGGATCCAATATCCAGCCTGTTTGCTGACTTCAGGAGCAGATTCTGGAATGGGGGGGGAATAAATTAATGGGAAAAGTATCAGGCACGTGTGGAGGTGGAGTGGTGGGATGAGGGTCCCAGAGAAAATTGGAATTAGGGGGAGTTTTAACCAGCAGCTTTCTGCTGCCTCCCGCTTCACATTCTTCTCCTAATTGAATTCCCAAGCCTCGTAGCTAAAGTAAGGTCCATACCCTTATAACAACAACACAAGCTTGTGTTTCAGGCACACATCTAAATATGTTCACCACTTGAAAGGTTTCCAAGACATGGCAGCTCCTCTGTGTGCAGTGGACAGAGCTGTAATGTGCCCTGACGGCAAAGAAAATGAGAAAATCAGAAAAAAACCCTCAAATTATCACGGAGGACAACAAGTAATAAATGAAATAAGCCCATTTTCTTGCAAGTATTGCTGGTTTGGTGTGATACAGAGGTGGAATCGTTTGTTCTTGCAAAGAAATGACCTTATGTGGATGGCCAGACAGAGTTAACAAAGCCACATCACAGGGGAAATGTCAGCGCTGGTGGCTCAGCGAATGTGCTGGCTGCAGAAACTTTCCCCAGTGACATTGGGTGGTTATAAAAAGCAGCATCTCCACAGAGATTCACAGGGAAACCGTCCAGGATCCCTGAAGAAATTAATGACCCTCGAAGATGAAGGGCTTGATGTCCTTTTCAGACAGAAAAATGCTGAGTGGAGGAGCAGAGTCACCCCAAAGCTTCCTATTTATTTGTTTTGGTTTCTCTTCCTTCTTTTTTAAAAGAGTGGTTGCTGGAGCTCCCCAGCCAATGGAGCTGATAAGGAAAAGCCACCCGAGGTTTTCCCATCAGCTGGTTAAAATCCAGTTAATTTCCAGCTAGTTTTAATTGGGGTACCACTTAGATTCCCTGCAGGTTTATCCCAGGGCCACCTGGAGCAGGTGGATGAGGAACTTTTTTGTGTCATCAGCACAGGAATCTCCCTGAATGTGGAAGAAATTCCCTTCCCATCCCCACCAACCTGTCCTGCACTACTGCTCTGGCAGACCAAGCAATTTTCCTCAGAATATCTGGAATTTGAGATGGGTTACTCACAGCCAGGCACTTTTCCAAGCAGCTCTTTATCACCTACGAGGGTTTTTTTCTTTTTTTTTTTTTTTTTCTTTTTTTTTTTTTTTTTTTTTTTTTAGGGTTTGTGGAGTTCTAACAAAGGAGGCAGAGCTTTTAAACTCTGCAGAAACATTCTTGGCTGAGCAGTGTGGGGATGCTCAAGGTCTGCTCCAGTTGTGACTCTAAATTGGGAGATGAGGTCTCTGGGTGGTCACTAAAGCTGCAGATAAATGCCTAAAAGAGAGTTTGCCTCACTAATTACCGGTCACTGTGATCCTGTGATTAATCAGGTGTGTGACAGAGCTCCCTTGGTTTTAGTGCTGATGTGGAAATCCCAGAAAATGAAAGATTGTTGGTAATGTTTTTATCAAACAGGGAGAAAAGGCCTAGGGAACTCCTCAAAAATAGGAGGAAGGCACCTTGTGCACAACACAAGCTAAATCAAAGGTTTTCCCCTGATAGTGGGTTAGAAATGACTCCAGATTTTCAACCCTCTAAGTCCTTAGTGTTTGAAATGTTGTTTCCTGATATTCAGGCTGAGCAGGATGATGGGAAAGGATCCCAGCCCACCAGCACCGTCCTGCTCCTGATAGGGAACCACTGATTGCTGCCCACAGTCCGAGGCAAAGGGAGGATAATTTCCCAGGAACCAAAGCCATAAGTACTCTCTTTCACCTTAAACGGGATTAATAAAGACACTCCCTTCTCTTAAATGCACTAATTCAAAATAACCCGCTCACTCCCCAGCAGATTTTAATTTTTTCTATTTTTTTTTTTTTTTTTTACCTGACATCTGTTCCAACATCTGCTGAGCAGGACAAGAATGAATCATATTACACTGATTATATTTGCTTAATTCTACCATGTAGGCTTTGATCCACATGAGGTGGACATGCTGAGCCAGATACCACGAAACCCAAGCTCCAGTCCGGGAGTTCTTGCACCAAACAATTACAAGGCCCAGATTTTGATTCTTGGCTCTATGGACACAATGAGGAAAAAAGTCATTCCTTGTTCACAGGCTTCCAAATTCACTCTCTGTGCGTTGAGGGGAAGACTTTGCCTCTTGTCACTCGAGGTTTTTTTCCCCCATAAAGGAGTCTGCAGCAGGCTGGAGATTTCCTCTGGAAAGGAGGAAAGGTGGGAAGGTGTTCCCTGCTCCCAGGTTTTGCTGATTCCCCAAAGGAAGCACATTTGGCATCCACACCCAGCTCCCCCAGGGTTGTTCCCTCCTCAGAGGTTCCAAAATCCTCACTAAGGCTTTTTTTAAGGGGGGGAAAAAAAATCTTCTTTTCCCCCTGACATCATTCCAATGAGAGGAGGATCACAAGGAATTGGATTTTTCCTGTGTGTGCCATTGCCTTTGGCATCCAGTCTGAAGGAGCTCTGAAGAGCTCTCCTCCACTTTGCAGGACTTCCAGCAGGTGCCCTTTCCAAGGGGCTGCTTGGAATAATCCCCTGACTCCAACCATTTCTTTTGATTAAAAAAAAAAAAAAAAAAAAACAACAAAACGAGGAGGAAAGAAGAACTGGAAGTCACCTCAGCCAGACGATTTTATTCCATGTTTTTAATTAGGCAGTTGGGAAGAGACCAAAACCGAGCTCCAGCACATTTGGAAGCACCTCAGGCAGCCTTAAAAATCACTGAGGTCAAACTGAGCACTGCAGAAATCCCATGGATTACATGGAGGCCCAAGTAAAGCTCCATGGGGCAAGTCAGAAGAGGAAAATCTCATTTTATTTGCATTTGGTGAAGCTCTCATTGGAGTGGAAAACACAGAGCAGCCAATTAGGATCTGTTTGTAGTATTTTTAGATGTGTGGATGCTGATTTATTTTTTTTTTTCCCCTAAGATTGCATCAAAACTCTCAGAGTCCAACCCAGAGGAGTTCAGAACTGGAAAAGAAAGCTGGGAGGACCAAAGTGAGCTCTCTCTATCCAGAACATCTTGGCTCTTTCCACCTGGGATATGTTGGGGCAGACTGGAAAACCTTCCCTATGGTTGCTTTTATCTTAATTAAGACACAATTTCTTGCCCCACAGGTAGATCAAGGCACAGAGGTGGAGGAGATGCAAATCATGGGTTAGGACACCTTTTTGAGAAGGTATGTCCATAGGCAGGGACCTCAAATCACCCCTGATCTCCTTATTTCCTCATTTCCACACTATTTTCCTTTTATTCCCTTTTTTGTTGCCCATATTTTGAGGGATGCTTCCGCTCTTTCCAAAAAGATCAGCCCAAAAAATGGTTAAAATCAAAAGAGAGACAAAGCAACAAGAAAGAGAAAAACTGGCTGCAGAAATCATTTTTCTCCACCAATTTAAAAGAGGGAAAAAAAAGCCTCCATAAAAACCCATGTCCAGGGAAACTGAATTGGCTTCAGTCAAAGCCTTGGTGTCTTGGAACGAGGAAAATGGGTGTGGAATAATTTCCAGCTAGTTTTAATTGGGATATCACTTTGATTCCCTGCAGGTTTATGCCAGGGTCACCTGGAGCAGGTGGATGAGGAACTTTTTTGTGTCATCAGCACAAAATCCAAGGAAAACGACAACGGATGTTGGTGACACTCTTTGTTCCCATCCCTTCCCTGTGAGGGATCCCAGCCCTCTCCGAGTAAGGATGAGGGCTTGGAGGACATTTCTTCATCCTGACATGTTTGGGTGTTTTTTTCCAGCCAAGTTTCCTTGGGTTTGTGCTGCTCCCCTCTCCTTTCCTGGTACAACTCACAGGCACACAAATAAAGCTGTTTACAGTGCCTAAGGCTCCTCATAAATATGCCAGGAGGCCTGGAATGATTTCCTGGAGCCCTCTGTTACCTTCCAGCCTCGTGTGTTTGGATGTGGATGTGCTTTGAAGGGATTTTTGGTTCCTTTCAGCCATGGGGGGTGTTTAGAAGCACCTTAGAAAAAGCTTGGGTGCTGGAGGTGTGGAGTTCCACGCCTCTGGATTTCTGGTGTTCATCTGAGTGGTTCCTCCTGGACTCCCTCTTCCCACTTGTCTGATTCAAGATTCATTTTTAAATCATTTTCTGGTTAAAAATATTAATTTTTCATGATAAATATATCATTAATTTGAGCCCTCATGAGAACCAAGGCATCAGAGAAGATTTTTTTAACTTGCCAAGAAAGTGGAAATGGTGGACTCTGAAGAAGTTGGAGAGTTTCGGTTCTCATAAAAACATTTTGGAGAAATTTGTTTCTTCAGAGAAGCTGGAGATGATGACTGATCTGAAATCACCTCCATCCAGCTGAAATTTTGTCAGGAATGTCTTTTTTTCTTTGGGCTGTGTGCTCTAGGGGAAGCTTTCCTGAAAACAAGAACATGTTTTGTGTCTGCACAAACCCCCAGCTGGGATCAGCCCGTGCTCCTGCCATTCCCTGTGATGATTGACACCTGTCACTCAGAAAGGCTCCTTCTTTGGGGATCAACCCACGAACTAAGGACAGCCTGGAGGGACGAGGAGTGGAGCAGGACCCTCTTTAAAACCAGTCTGGCAGAGCTAAACCAGGTTTATCTGCTGGAACCTCACTTTGGGTGGGGCTGGAGAGGCGAACACAGAGGAGCTGGGGCTTGAGGCAGAGCTGGGTTTTACACTCCCTACATCCATAAATGAGGAAAAAGAATGGGACAGCACCATCCACGTGCTTCTCATGGCCCTGAGAATAGAATTCCCAGCTATGGAATCAGTGAGAAGCTTTCCCTGGACCTTGGGAAGGCCGGGGGAGGCCCCTCTGGCCGTGCTGTTGTCAGGGAGATGCTCGGGCCCTGCCTTGACCCCGCTGCAGATTTCACACCGGCCAAATTTCACACTGGCCCTGCTAATGGGGAGGAAAATCCCCCAGGGGATCCTTAATGTGTCTGTCCCTGCTGTGTCCAGGCCATTCCTGCCAGGGATGCTGCTCTCCAAAGGGTGGGATCATCCAAGCCCTTCCCATGGATCTCATCCTGCTCCAGCAGCAGGGGCGGAATCAGCCCTGGATGCACTTTGCAATTTGCTTTTTTTTTGCCTAAAAAAACCCCAACAAACCCCGACAGCTCTGTGTTTTGCAAGTTGGAACGCTGCAAAAACAAAACAGAAAAAAATTCAAACATAAAAGCTCCGAAATCAAAGGTTTCCTGTTATAAATAATCTTGTATCCCTCAGGCATTGAAGGGGAAAATAAAGCCAAGATTAGATTAAAAGATTTTGGGGGCTTTCTTTCTGTGGTTATTTTTTAATTTAGGAAAAAAAAAAATCTAAAAATAACTTTGGTTGGTGGGAGGTTGAGGTGAATGTTTCTTTGCTGTTTCAGAATTGTTTATTAGGACCGAGTGTCCATTTGTCCTTCTGGCATGGGCATCCCAAATCCGTGTGTCTCCACCTCCAGGGATCCCAAATCTCCTGCTGAAGGGGTTGCTGTTTCCAGAGTGAAAATCTCACACTGGCAAGCACGCAGCAAAGAGCTGCAGGGTTTGATCCCTTGAAAAAAACCGGTTGCAAACCACCAAGAACTTTAAACCATTGGAAACAGAGCTGAGAGCCAGAAGTGCTCAAGGGCTTTTAGATAAAAATATGCTGATTTTTATTCAAAATTTGTCATTCTTTTCCCAGTGGCAGCAGAGAGGACAGTGGATTTTTAGATTTCTCTGTGCTCTCAGTACCCAAAACATCCTTAGGCCAGTTTTTCTTTGCCATTACGAAGTGTAAAAAAATATTATCTTTGCTTTAGAACCACATCCTGAACATTTAATCTGAAATTTCCAGCTTCTAAGAAATAATGACTAATTGTTCCTTGGGACCTTAATCTGCCACTCATAATTAAATGTTTATCAAATCTTCTTCTCTTTTTCCAAGTTATAATTCAGGATTTACTCCAAGCATAAAAAGAGCTGAGAGCCATTGAAAGTTGTTGCAATTTTCTTTTATTATTTCTTTTATTACTTTCCTTTAAACCACTGGAGAAGACGTTATTCCTGGGAATATAATTGCTACCAGGAAAATCATCACCTTGCCAATGTGTTTTCTTTAATCAATATGCATTAAAATGTCTATTTAATTAAGCATAATTAAAATTAAATGTTTAAACAGCATCTCTTTCCTGTCCCGTTACAAACACCCTCTGGGTGAAGGCAGGTGCAACCTGAGTTGGGAAGATGCAGTTTTGTCCTGGGAAGGGTTGGGAGAGTGGTTCTGATCCTTCTGCTGCTGGCACAGAAGGAAGAATTCGGACAATTAATGAGCAGCTGGGATGGTGTGGGAAGGTTGGGTTAATTAAAAAGGCTGATTAAACCCACCCATGCTATAAACAAGGGCAAGGAGCTTTGTCTTCTCCATCTCAACCACGTGGAGATTTGACACTCCAACCCCTTCCTGCCTGAGCCAAATATTCCTGACAGACTCAGGAGGAGGAAAAGAGGAGGAAGGACTGGACTCAGGCCAATATTTTCCAAACTTTCTGGGTTTTCCATGGTGATTAAATTCTTGCACCCGTTGCTCCCGTGTGAGTTTGCAATTTGAAGGCACAAGAAAGGGAGATTTTTGCCATCCTGGAGTGATTGTGACTGGCAGGGAATTTTCCTTCCCCTGGCTGAATGGAAATTAATCCAGTGGTGCAGACATCAGCAGGAACAAGTGCCCTTAGGTTTTTTCTGGACAACCTCCAAAATGTTCTGTAGGATTCCGTTTCTCTTTCATTTCCAGGTTTTATAGCGTTGTAGATAATAGAAAGCAAAATAAACTCAGCTTGCTCCTTTGCTCTGCACTCCTTTGTGGCTCCCATTTCCACAAAAATCAAGGCAAAAAAACCACACATGTAGGGTCAGAGTCTCGTTTCATATCGAATTTGCTCACAGCTAATTGAATTGCAGGGAATGTCTGAGAATTCTGCAAAAGGAATTTCTGGGCAGAGTTACCTGAACGCGTCTTGAGTGGAATTTCAAGGGGGTGCAAAACCCAGCACATGTGCTCAGAGGATTATTTACCCTTCCCTGTTTGTTTTTCTTTTTTTTTTTTTTTGAGTTCCCAAACACACAAGGAAGGCAGCTTGAAGCAATTTTTGCAAGCTCTTCACTGGTGAAAATTTAAAAATAATAAGGGCATGTGCCAGGGGATTGGACTGAATTTCCTTGTGATACTCAATCCAAAGAAAGAAATCCTTGGTAAAACGACCTGGTGCAAATTTGTTTAGATCTTGCACATTTAACCCAGAGCCAGACAGGTTAGGCTGTGATTCTTCATGGCACAGCTGCAAGAGCAAGATATTAATAGTTAGAATAATAATAATTCTCAGCAAATCGTGTGACACTGGAACACTGGAACACACAGTGTGAAAATGCAGTTGTGTTCCTGTAAAAAAAAAAAAAAATCCATAGGCACACATATGGTTTCATAATATATCCGAGATTGCAAAGAACAAATGGAATTTAGGAATGATTTGGTTTACAGTTCCCTTAAGTAACATTATCTTGTTAAAGACATTAACCTCAGGCCTTTACTGTTATATATTTGCTTTTATTGTTTTCATCCTGGGGAGCAACCTGTAGGAGAGACACTCAACAGGAAAAGAAGGTTCAGAGGGCATCAAAACATTGATTTTCAAAGATGGCTGAACAGCTGTCTTGGGAGCACTGTGCAATTATGAAAAACAGACATCTCTCCTCAGCCTCCCTTATTATTAAAGATCTTCCCACCCCTTCCCAGCGCTAATAACTGGGGGAAGATTTACCTTGGCATCGTTGGTTTTCCCTCCACGGGCTGTGCTACTCCCACTAAAGAGAGTTTAACAGGATGAAATAAATTCTCTGGTGAGCTGCATCCAGCGAAATGCTGACAGAAGGAGTGAAAATGGCTCAGCCTCTCCCAAAAAGATTTCCCCCTCCCCAAGTGTAGTGATCTACGTGGGATTTGTTCGTTCTGTTCACCCTCAGGGCTTTTATTCCATGTTTTTGGGGTTTTTTTTCTCAGGTTTCTGGGTTAAGTGTGCTCAAATCTGACAATGAACTTTAGGAAAGACATTTCCATTTAAGCTGCCTGACGAGTCCGTTTTCCAAACCCTCTGCACGTGTTCTCCAGGACTGCTCCCACTCCTTGAGACTGGTGTTCCTCCTTGGTTTCCCTTTTCCCTGTTGAAGGCGAAAGGAGCTTTTAAAATGCCTTTGGCAACCCCTCCTTCGGCCGTCCAGGGACAAATTATCTCCCGCGATGAGCCGAGTTGTTTCCACAGCATTTTCCACAGCTTCTCACCTGCTTTAAATGAGCCGAGGACGGGGAAATCTCTGCGGTCCCAATTGCATCATCCCCTCAGGCTCGGCTTTGCAGATGCTCCGAGCTGAGAGGTTTTTAAGCTGGGCCGGGCTCCGTGGAGTGCAAATCCCTGCTGGCTCCTCAATTCCATCCTCCCGAGCACCTCGAGCAAGGTGCAGCCCCACGCTCAGAGACGAGGGCACTTTATGTGTCACAGGAGGATGAAGGAGCTGTCCACGGAACCCTCCTCCCACAGGAAAAAAACCCCAGGAGAACAGAGGTGATGCCAAAATAGACAAAGCCATGAGAATGGGACAACGTGGGGAAAACCCTGCTGCTCCCAAGGGGAGAGCAAACCCAAACCAAACGCAAAAATACATAAGTTCTTCGAGTTCCACTGCTCAGACAGGACTCCAAGTTCCAGGATTGCTCTCCCAAACAAAATTGCTTTCCTCTGGAAAGCCCTCCTTGCACAGCCTTGGAAACCTTGAGGCAAGAGCTTGAAAGTCATTGCGTCTTTAGGGCAGCTTTTTTGTGCAGTCCCAGCAGCTCCAAAGGTCATTTGGGGTATGTGATGCTTGATTTTTTTCCATTTGCAGTTGTCCTCTCTCCGTTAAGGCAAAGGCTCCATCCAGTGACATCCCCTCCAGGAGGTCACAGCACGCAGTTCACAGGAACCAGCAAGGCTCTTCAAATCTCTACCCACTCTCAAACTCGAGCACCAACCTCGTTAATCAGTTACAGATGAAGGGTTGTTTCTTTCCCATGACCACAAGAGATAGAGACTGATTAGAAAAAAAATAAATTAGAAAAAAAAAGGAAAGTCCATATGGCTGAAACTGTGGGTTCTGGAAGAGAAAGAAGCAGCTGAGATGTCCCGTCAAGGGGTTTTGCTGTTTCTGCCTCTGCTGGATGAGTGTTTGGGGCTCTTTGCTGTTCCCCGAGGATGTAATTAGGATGCAGCATCGTGGCTCTCCATTCCTGGGGTTTCCTGGAGGCCAGCAGCTGCCCAAGGGTTTTTTGTTTTTTCTTTTCCTTTTGTCTTTTCGATAGGCTGAGAATTGGGGGGTTTGCAGCTTTTCCTTACTGTCGCAACAATTTGCTGCAGAGAGAAAATGAACAAATCCTGTGGCAAACGGTGAAGGGGAAAAAAAAAATCAATATTTTTTTCTGCATTAATTCTGAATGAAGATGTGTTTCCTAAGGCAGAGAGGAATAATTGTGTAGTCAGATGTCAGCACTGAGTTTAAAAGACCCATCCACAGTATTTAAAGTATTTAACCACATGCTGCCTTTTAAAAACATGGGATTGTGGTTCTGTCAGTGCTGTTTCCACCTTTCAATGGAATCCGAAGATCCAGGAATGCTGCATTTGAATGTATGAAGTCATCAAAATCCCTTTCCCCTCCTTTTATCCAGCGTGCTCTGACGACTTTTTTTCCAGCGTGCCTAGAATGAAGCTGTAGGCTTGTGTTGTTGGATGCTGACGGGTGGAATATTGGTTGTTTAAATTCCAGGAAATGTCTGATTTTTCAACTCCAAGGGGTTTGTAATTAAGGAAGAATCCAGCTGTCAGCCAGGGGAGGAATTATGAAACGTTGAAATCACTGGGGGCGATGGAGAACAATTAACATTCTCAGCCGTCGGGGTCGTGGCCGTGCGGGGTCTGCACCTTGCACACGCCTGTGGCCTGGTCCACTCAGGGCTCCTGTGGGGTTTGGGCATGACCAGAGAACATTTCATTGCTTCAGCTCTTCTGGGGTCAGGGAAAAGTCATGGAGTGCTGGAGTTTCTTCTCCTTGAAGCCCACGATCAAAGGTCCAGAGCCAAGTGAGTCAGGTGATGGGTTTCAGCCCAGCTCCCTTGGCTTCCGTGGCTTCACTGGGATGTGCAGCCGCTGAGGAGCTGACACAGCGGCCTCGGTGGGAGTGGGATTGTGGAGAAGCAGCTCAGGATCTCACATCAGCCCAGGCAAAGCTGAGTGTTGTGGTCCAAGGGCTCGGGGAGCAGAGCCAAGCCGGGCTCTTGCTGCTGTTGTGCTGGGAGGAGGAGCTGGAGGAGGAAGGTGAAGGCAAAGAGACAGAGCCGTGAGGTTATGGTGGGGTTGGCATGAACAAAAGAGCTGTCACTGCTCAGCTGGAGCCAGCCCAGCCTTGTGATTGTGCACAACTTCTGGTGGGACCATCTGGGCAGGGGCAGATCCTCTGCTCTGAGAGCTTGAATTCGGGTTACAGCTCCTGGTTCCTGGGTCTGTGCTCAGTCCGTGGAAACCAGGGAAGGACACAGGACCATGGAGCTCAATCCAAGGGCAGCCAACCCACCCAGCAGCACTCTGTAAGAAGCAGATTGAGGAGAAGTTATCTTATTCTGAACTGTGACTGTTCTTGTTTTATTAGCCTGTACATCCAGCCTGGATTTCTAACAGCCCAGCAATCACCATGAGTGTATTGACACGTTTGGAACGGTGCTTTATTTAAATCTGTCTTTGCATTTGTCCAATTTTGTGTTATATAGAATTCTTTGGCACTCCTGTGTCGTGCCCAAATGCCTGGAGTGGGAAGCCAGCCTAGTGAGGTACAAGTCACACTCCTCTCCTGTCAGCTTTAAAAGGTGCTGGCTGGAGGACAAAGCAGCTTGGAAGAAGTTTTGATAATATCTGGAAAGTTAAAAAAAAAAAAAAAATCCAGGATGTGTTATAGTTGGAAACAATCAGCAAAGATAATTCTGGACTCGAGGAGGTGGAGAAGAAGCAGCCAAAAGGTGACCTGGAGGGAGCGAGTGTGGAAACACAGAGAGCACAGAGCGTTAGAAACGATGGTTCTTTCCTGGGACAGCGAGGAATCTACAGGCAGGCTGGGAAAGGGGAGAGAGCCACGTGAATTCTGCTCTGCTGCTCTCCTTGCCCAAGCTGGATGTGAGTTACAGGGAAGCTCAAGCCAACAAGCTGGATCCGAGCACCCTTGTCCAGATCCAAGTTTTCATCTGCCTGATTTTCCTGGTGTTTATATGGGAACGCCTTGGCCGGTGTCAGCACTTCTTGGGATGTTACAAAACCAGGGGAAGTGGGACCAAATGCGGTCCAAAGCCATCCACAGAAGGTCAATCCTACAACAGCGGGTTAGGAACTCAAAGGTGAGCCCCCAGCCCTGTTCCCTCCTGCTGGTCCTGAGGTGTTGGACCCCAGGGCACCCCCCCATTCCCATTGTCCCTCCAGGATGCCCCACAGGAGCTCTGAACCTACAAGGGCTGTGCTGGATTCCCCTCATGGCTCCGTCCAGACCCTCCAAGTGAAAACCCCAAGACAGGATGGGATTGCTTTTCCACCCCTGTGCGTGAAGAACCCCAAGCCAAGAGGGAAATTTTGGATGCTCAGACTGGACCCCTCTAAAAAACTCAGGGTGACATGAGAAGTTGGGCTCTAAACCTGGCCCTGAGCCTTGGCTCAGATCTGCTGATACCAGCCCTATCTCTCTTTTGGGGATGACATAAATATTTAAGAGTGCTCAGGCGGGTGTTTTTGTAAGGAATATGGATAGTTTGGGATAAGATGAGTCACGATTCTGAGATAGTGCCTGGCTGTTACTGGAACACTGTAAAGCAGCTATAGCCAGTCTATATTAAGGAACAAGATGAATAATTATTTAGGGATGAAAAGCCACATTTCTTCATAAAGAGAAAATGTTAAAGAGCTTTGTGACTCCTTTCCAACACAAAGAGTTTCACAGAAAAGGAGCGATAAAACAACCAAAACCACCCAACACAAAACCCCAAGAAACAGAAAGTGTGTCTCACATGCAGGGCCAGGAAACAAAATTCCCATTATTTGCTTCTTAGATAGAGATGTTTTGGTAGAGAAGAGATAAAGGTGTGTATTGAGAAAAGACTTCTGTGGCCAAGGCTTGATGTGTGTATTGAATTGGGACTGTTCAGTCTGGAGAGGAGAAGGTTTTGCGATGATCTGATTGCAGCCTTCCAATGCCTGGAGAGAGACTGTTTATAAGGAATTGGAGTGGCAGGACACAGGGAATGGCTCCCCACTGCCAGAGGGCAGGGTTGGATGGGATATTGGGAAGGAATTGTTCCCTGTGAGGAGACAGGGTGCCCAGAGCAGCTGTGGCTGCCCCTGGATCCCTGGCAGTGTCCAAGGCCAGGCTGGACGGGACTTGGAGCAGCCTGGGATGGTGGAAGGTGTCCCTGCCCATGGCAGGGGAGCTGGGACAAGATGAGCTTTAAAATCCCTTCCAACCCAAACCATTCTGTGATTTTATGATATATTTTCTAACCTTTGCTGCTCTAATCTTTGAAGCCACAGAAGTTGTGAGTATCAATTTCACAGGATACAGGAAATGCATATGGAACAAAACCTTGGGCATTTCTTACGGGAAGTGGATGCAGAGGCTGCTGTGGGTGAGCTGGGCACCAAGTGACCACAGACATTTGCTGCTCTGAAGGACAGCCTGACTTCAAATCCTGTTGAGAACTCATCATCTGTGCCAACCTGTTCGTTAGGATAGGAGCAAACCCAACCCCTCAAAAAAAAGTTTGAAAATAAAACAACCTCCTCCTCCTTCCAACGGAGCAATCCTCAGCCCAGCCCGCTGGATTCCCGAGCTTGGAACAGGACTGGGAGCAGGGAGATGACATTACACACAGCCTGTCAGCACACACTTCCAGAGCTCAGGCAGAGAGCAAGGCAGCCTTTCTCGCAACAGGTGGAAAAATGTTTTGGAAGCGAAGTTTTCGGAAGAATTACAACCGCGGAAGACGACGACGGCGGTTTTTGCTTCGCACTTTATCAGCCGTGTTTCCGACGAGTCCTGCTCTGTTGGCTCACCCTCTGGGATGGGATGTGGGATAAACAGGCAGTTTGGAGCCTTCCTCATCCCCAGCCAGGGGAATGCAGGATATAAAATATGGGAGGGCAGGTTCTGGGATAGGTGTGAGTTGGAGAGGCTCCACAAGCGTCGGTGGGGCTGCGCTGATTTATCCGAGCTGAGAGATCCGTGCTGGAACTGAGGATCTTTCTCTGCCTTGCTCTTGGAGGGGTGGGAAAAGGAAAAAAAAGAAGTCATAATGAGGATGGACTTGTCGTGGTTTTGAACAATGGCCTTGGAAATTCCTCTTCTGGCGGCTCATGGGGAATGTCACTCCTCAGGGGAGCGGGATCCTTGTGGAGTCCTTCCCACTGAGGATATTCCATGATTCCAAACCCATGGGTGGCTCACAGGTGCTCCCTGGCACAATTCTGGGTGGCTTTGGCCAGATATTTCTGGGAAAAATAAAAAAAAAAAAGCTGATTAAAAGGCTACTAGGCTGATTTATCTCCCTTAGGTCAGTAATTACCAGGGGTATAATGAAGCCTGCATTGTGGGGAGATATCCATGATTAATCCTTGGAATTCACCACCACAAGACACCGCTGAAGCCAGAGGAGTTCCTGATTTCAAACCCAGCCTGCAGGATTATGTGAACAAGGTCGTGTTTGATTTGATTAGTTTGGGAAAAGCTCAAAGCCACAGCAGCTTGGATGAAATCAAAGCTTACATGTTTTGGTGCGGGGCTGAAACCTGAGCCGAGGGCTGTAGGGAAGGCAGGGAAAGTTCTGACAGGTTATCCCATGACTTCCCAAACTGTGAGACACCAGACAACAGGAAAAAACTGCTCCAATCCAACTGAGGGATTACCCAGGAAGGGACAGACCTCAGCTCCTCAGCTCAGGAGGCAGAAAGCTCTTCCCTGCTCCACAGCTTCCCAAGGAAAACCCAGGGGTATTTGCTGATGCCTTTGCTCAGCCCAGCCTCCCCCCGTCAGCAGATCCATGCTGTGAACTTCCACTTGAACTTGGCCGTGAGTGGGCAGGAGGCTCTGATGGATGGATGGATGGATGGATGGATGGATGGATGGATGGATGGATGGATGGATGGATGGATGGATCTATCTCTGGTCCATCTCTGCTGTGGCCCCAGGAACATCCACATTGTACAGATGGGAAGGCAGAGATGGCTCCTGATAGACTGGAGGCAACTGCTGATTCCCACCCCTTTGGAAAACAACAGGAGGACAGGCCAAGAACTCAGCAAAAGCTCCCAAAAATCCCCAACCAAGCCCCTGTTGGGCTTTTCTGTGGGACAGAGCCCATGTTCCCAATGGGAATTTTGATACCAGGAGCATCAGAGTGGCTGTGGGAGCCTTTAATCCACTGCTCCTCCTGCTCCAGAGCTTTCCATCAAGGAAATGCACATGCCAGGGACAAAGCACAGCTCCTGCTCTGGGAGGAAAAGACACGAAAGAGAATTTTCCCCCAGAATTTTCATAGAATTTTGCCCCAGGAGCATCCACATTTTACAGACAGAGATGTGCCTGCTTTTCATCTTTCAAAGCCCTGTAGAAACGTTTAGGGTCGTGTCTCCTGCCATTGTTCTGGGCTGGGCATCCCACTGAAGTGCCTGGGAGGAGTGAGGATGGATCCATACCCTGAGCAGGGAGCCCTGGCGTGCCTCCTCCCCCTCAAGCCGGTTCCCTTCAGCAGGTGTTCGCTGTGTCTGAGGTTCCTCTGTTTATAGAAGCCCTGTTCCACTCGGGAGGATGAAAAATATCGCTGGCTTTTATTGTAAACAGCCTTCTCTTCCCTTAAACACTGCAAGGAAAGGTTACAGGATTAGTCACAGGCCTCTCTCTCCCCCCCAGCCCAGCAGCTCCACCTCGCTCTGCTTGCGCTCCCCACGGATCTGCCCTGGTGCTGAGGCTGGAGGGTGATGTGGAGGTGGGACAGGGGGAGAACCCTGGGCTCCAGCCCTGTGTGGGACACCCTGCTCTGGGTGAGGGGTGCTTGCTCTCTGTGGGGTCTCTGGAGCTGCCCAGTGCTGGCTATCAGCTTTCAAACACAACCTTGGACCAGTGTCCAGGTTTTATCTTCCGTGTGCTGCCAACAAATCTCATTTTGATTCCTTTTCCTTTTTTTTTTTTTTTCCTTCTTTTCCTGTCTTTTTTTTTTTCTTTATTTTTTTTTCCTTGACTGAAAGCTCCATCACAGAAAGCCAATCTTTTATAATGACAGAAGCAGAGCCAGGGATCTGTGTCACAGGGCTAAGAAAGCACAACGAGGTCCTGCCTGAGCTTGGTGCTTGTGTAGGGTGAGTTTGGGGAAGAGATGGAAAGGATGGGATGGGTTTGGGGTGTAGAGAGCCAAGCTGGAAGCAGAACTGGGTGGCTTTGCAGTGACCCTAACGTGGACAGAGCTCCCCATGACTTTCTGCAGGGGGTTGGCACACGGATGGAAAGAGTTTTCCACACCAAAGGTCATAAAACCCTGGCACAGGTGTGGTGGGGGATGCCCCACTCCTGGCAAAATTCAAGGTCAAGTTGAACAGGGAGTTGAACCTGATCTAGCTGAAGGTGTCCCTGCAGGAATGGACTGAAACACCTTTAAAAATCCCCTCCAACCCAAACTGATCTGATTTTTTGGCCATCACCACCAGGGCAGCCAGGCTCAGGGCTCAGCTCTCCCCTAGGGCTGGGGATAAATGAGCTCCGTGCAAAGTCCTCCAGCTCCAAAGGGGCACCAGCATCCTGACAGGGCCTCTAACATAAGGCATGTGTGTGTGTGTGAGCCGTGGCATGAATCATCAGGGCCTGGAAGGGAGCTTTATTTAGGATGCAGAGTCAGAGAAAATTCCACCCTTGCCCTGGGAGTAGGGGAAAGCAGGTGTTTTTTTCCATAAACTGTCCTTAGCCCGAAAGTTAACGGCCATAAATTAAACCAGGGAGGGAAAGAGCAGATGTTGCTCCGGGAATCCATGTGCATGGAGGTGAAAACTGCAGGGTTTTTTTTTTCCTTTTTTAAATCAAAATCCAAAGAAACCTCCGTACCTTTTTCCTTTCTGGCTGACAGCTCACACGGTTTTGAGACCCGTACCTTTCCACCCTCCTGCCTGGAGTGATTTGCAAGGGATTTGTTGCAATCTTTTGGTTGAAAGAACCCCCCCAGTGTTCTTGATGAGATCTAATTCTCCTTTTTTTTTTTCCCTAAAATCCCCCAATTTCTCTCCTGTGCATCCCTGGTGAGGACACACGGGGAGCCTGGCACCCGGAATCGCCCAGGCACATCCCACTCTTGCTGCTCCCAGAGATGGAAAAGGGGGAAAAGCTGTTCCTGGTGGCAGAATCCCCTTGCTCACGGCAGGAGGTTGGGATGGGCTGATCTTTAAGGTCCCTTTCGACCCAACCCATTCCGTGATCCTGCGATCCTCGCCTCCTCCTCCTCAGACCTTTTTTCCAGGCACTTTTCCAAACTCTTTCCCGTTCCCTTCAACTCGCAGATCCTCCAAAGCAGGCAGGAGGAAAAAAAAAAAATAAAAGGAAAGCAAAAAAAAGAAAGGGAAAAAGAAAGAAGAAAAAAAAAAAGAAAGAAAGAAAGAAAACCAAAAGCCCTGGGGCTAAATTGAAGCCATTAGTAGCCTCGAACTGATGACAGGGCAATAAATTACTAATTAACCTTCGGGGCGAGTTCAACACCTTGGGGATAAGTGTGAAAACACGGAGTAATAAGCCCTGACACAGGCAGGCAGCCGGGCCGGGCCAGGCAGCGCTGCCTTGGCTTTTGGGGCAATTCTGCCCGGATTAGGCACCGGGGCTGGGACCTCGGACCTCGCCTGGCCTCAGTCCTGAAAAAAATAAAAATAATAAAACCAACCGCATTTCTGCTTTGCTTTTGCAAAGCTGCTTCTTCCTCGGGCGTCTGGCTTAGTGCAGCCACACTAAAAAAAATAAATATAAATATATGTGATAATCACATAATGCAAAAGATTTTTTTTTTTTTTTTAATGTGTGTAAATGCAGATATAGGGTAGATCTCCCTGGGATTCCAGCAGCAGCAGAGTATTGTAATTATCCCGACCTGAGCCCGGTCTCTGCAGGTTTGCTGTGGTGGGTTGAATTTTATTCCCCGGCAAGGAGGGGGAAACGCAATCCTGACCACCCATGGAGCGCACGGAGCGCTTGGAAATGTGAACGCGTTGGGGACAGGGAGCTGTGATTGCAGGGGGCTGCGGCAGGAAGAAACCCTCATCTCCGTCCGGGGTGATGATGAGGAGCCAACACACCCTCCAGGCAGTGAAGGGCAAAGCTCTTCCCACATCAGAAAAAAAAACCCCAAAGCATCCAAACTTTCAGCTTCCTTGCCTTAAAGAGCAGCCCAAACCCACCTCGATCTGCACAAGCAACGCTCTGAGACCCCCTCCTCTCCCCCAACTTCTCTTTTTAATTCTTTTTAATTCCCCTCCTCCCGGGGTGAGCATTTGCAAGGTTCATTCTTTGCTGATGTTGGCTGTGCCCACAGCCTTGCATCAAGGTCTTTTCAGCTGTAATGGTGTCTGACAGATCTGAGAGCAGATAGGGCTCAGCTAATCATAATTTAATAGCCCTACCTTGTAGGGCAGGACTGGCTCGGGGTGTACCCAGTAATATTTTAATTCCTGAGCTCTGATGAGCATAATTTCGAGCAGGTATTCAGTTTCTTTGTGCTCCGGATCGTGCTCCCAGATGTTCGGTGCCAACGGGCTCTAAAGAGCAACTGCACAAATATAATATTTAATACCCCATGTCAGTTTGGGTGTTCCACTCAATTTCCTGGGGAGATCTTTAAATTCATCTTATTTAGCTTGAGTACCCAATCAGTTCCATACTCCAGCTCTGTAACTCCGCATAGCTCAGTTCTCTGATTTCTGGGATGCAAATGTAGAGCAGATGTAAAAGGGGAGGGGAGGGAAGGGGGGCGGGGGGATGTTCCTGCACTTTCTGCAGTGCTGGTGGGATCAGGGGAGAAAAAGCCTGACAGGATTTGCAACAAATGCAGCCCCAGAGGCTAAAATGAGTGTTTGGAGAGGAGGAGGCACAGCCTGATGTCCCTAACCCTGAGAAATCAGCCTGCTGGGGTGATTAGTGGTGGGAATAAATGCTCCTGTCCCAGTAAGTGAGCCTGAGCTAGCAGGCAGGTGGAAAGGGGCACTGAGATTTCAGGGTGCTGGTGACACAGGTGAGTTGATGGCTCTGTGGGCAGTGGGATGGGCAGGGAATGAGCTGGGATCCCCTGGGATATCCCTGAGGCAGCAGGAACTCACTTCTTGCTGCTTCCCCTGGCGCAGCACAGGACGTTCCTCTGCCAGTCTGTGAGCACCAGTTGTGTCTCCACCTCTGAGTGACCTCTTTGGTCAGCTGAAACCCCTCCAGCCTCTGTCCATGCAGCTCCTGGCACTGTCCTGGGGTTATCTGTGCAGTGGGGACCACCAGCAGCAGCAGAAATGCCCTTTCCACGCTCTGCTTCCCACCTCCTGCTCACTGCTGTCCCCACACCGACACCCCAGCCCTGCTGCGGAGAATTCCTGCCTCAAACCCGACCCAGCTCCCTGCCAAGCCAGTCCCCACGGCTCAGAGCCGGGGCTGGGAGAATCCCAAAGGGATGGGAACAGACAGGCCAGTGGCCTGGCAGAAGCAGGGGGGGCACAACCCCTGTAGCAGCCCCAAGAACTCTCTCAGGGCTGGAAATCCAGCAGCTGCCACTCGCAGCGTGATCCATCACCACGGGCTCTTTGAACACGGCCCAGCGTTTTGACCTTTTATTTTATTTTATTTTATTTTTTCTGCTTTAAAAAGAAATACAATAAAAAAAAAATCCAGCCAGCAATCCTGGCTGCAGCTCCTCAAGCACGACTGACCAAGCACCATATATAGTATCAACGAGGGACAGCCACTGACTTCCTTCCACGTTTTTTCAGCAATTCCCCTTCCTCCTCCAGCTCTCCCCGAGCTGCATTAATCACGGAGCAAACGGGATTAATCTGCCCTCTCGCCTTTTCCCCGGTGCTCTGCAGCAAACCTGGGATGCCTGTGGGAGCCTGTGCCTCTCCCAGCCTCGGTGGGGATGGGGTGCAGAGGAAACAGGAGCTATTTCCACCAGCTCCAGCCTCACTGCATTTCCTGCTCCTCCGAGCAGAGCAGTCCCAGGTGGGCAGAGCCCCCCTGAAACACTCAGGTGAAAAAAAAAAAAAAAAAAATAAAATCCTCACTTTCTCCAGGCTTCCTTGCCAAAAATAAAAATGTTTTTGCTGCGTGAGCCAGCCCACTTCTTCAGTTTAAAGATCTCAGCAGCTTCAAAAGCTGCATCCTGGTCTTTGGGTGTTGGTTCTGGAAAAGCCCTGAACGTGCTTCAGAATCTGAATAGGTGAATGTTTGTTTCTGTCTCTTGGCATCTTTCATTTCCTGGGAGTTTCTCCCTTTTCTCCTTCCCTAAGGCATTTGCCAAAGGACTCCTTGGAGATGTGCTCAGTGTTAAGCAAAGTGTAATGCCATGCATGTATTCAGAAAACATTAAAAACAAACAAACAAACAAACAAACAAACAAACAAACAAACAAATTCTGTGTTTTATCTGAGCTAATCACAGCCTTTCTCTCACATGGACAAGGCAGATCCTTCAAGTCGTGTCCTTACAAAAAAAACCTCTTTAAAATATTTTCTTTTTTTTAATATTTCTTTTTATTTTAACAGGAAAATCACTCTTGTTCTGCCACATAAAAATAGATTTCCCTTCATCTGTGGCCGTGCTGATTGCAAAGCCTGGGAGATCTTCAATTAAATCGCTTGGGTTCTGTGTACTTTTTTCAGAGAAAACCATCAAAATGGCATTTGTGTCTCATCACGGCTACAACAGCAACATTATCCTCTTTGCCTTCTTGTTTTACCTCTTTTCATCCTCTGAGTGAACACCCCTCACTCAGCTTTGTGGACAAGGATGGGACTCCCTCCCTCCTGCAGGGACGCTGGGAATTATGGATTTCTGGGGAGATTAACCCCACCAAAACAAAACCCATGCCCTCTGACCGTGCTGCTCCGAGGAGACATCCAGCTCCTGGGGCAGGGATCTCTTCCCAAAGACAGAATTTACCTTGGAGAAACACCAGAAATGGCAGAAAGGGGTGAGGAAAAGGCACCTGCCCCCGGTGGTGGCCTGGGGCACTCTGTGGGTAATGTGCTCTGAGTTATCCTCCTTGCTTTGCAGACAGGATATTCCCCTTTTTTTCCTGCTGAGGATGCAGCTGAGGTCCTTTCACATCCCTGAGGCTCAGGGAAGGTGTGGCTGCAAACTGGGAAAGGCCCAGGGATGGATCACACAGACCCCAGCTGGTCTCCAGCTCTAGGGGGGCTTTGGGCTGAGTTATCAAAGCCCCAGGACACTGCAAAGCCACGTTGGTCACTTGTCCATGGTCCCTGCAGGACCCATCCATGGTGGCCTCAAAAGCCATTTATTTCTCCTACTTGGAGTAAACACTCTGCTGGAACTGTCACAGTGATTTGGGAGCTGCCAGGTTTTCCTGGTAGTGATTTTATTAAAAAATTATTTTATTTTATTTTATTTTATTTTATTTTATTTTATTTTATTTTATTTTATTTTATTTATTTTATTTTATTTTATTTCATTTTATTTTATTTTATTTTATTTTATTCATTTTTATTTTATTTTATTTTATATTTTATTTTTTATTTTATTTTATTTTATTTTATTTTATTTTATTTTATTTTATTTTATTTTATTTTATTTTATTTTATTTTATTTTATTTTGTGACACCTCCCTGCTCCATCTCTGGAATGTCACCTCAGCTTTCAGCAGGGATTTCCCCAGGACTGGAATATTCTGTTGAAGTCTGAGCTCTGTGTCTCCAGCCATCCCCAGGTGCTTCCTCAGACAAAGAAGAAGACAACAAAATTATCCTTTTCCTTTACCCAGGACTCATTTTATGCACTGAAAATAGAAATATCACTTTAAACAAGCTGCTCGGAGAGACACATTCACCTAAATACAGATGAAATCACTTTAAATATTTTGAAGCTGACAATCTCATCTATTTTAATTACAGACTGCAGTGATAATCTGCTGAAAGCAATTACACTGTAGCTCTTCTCACACACATGGGGAACTCCTGGCAGTTGTGCTTCACCATGACTCAAGCATTTAAGGCATCTTGGATGTTTTTATTTAAAAAATCCAATTTTTTCCAGTGTTTTGCAACAAGGCAAGAAGTTCATTGTTCTGGGCATGACCTTATTGAATGCGTGAGGGGTAATTTAGGTAGCTGAAGGTGGGTGTGTTGGTTCCTGAAGCAGAAACACACAAGAACAACGTTTTCCCCCCACTTTTTGAACGGCCTCTTGTTTTTTGCTGGGAAAATGGCCCGGCCCTGCTTCGTCAGGCCTTTTTAAACCTCGCCACGGCCAGCAAAGATCCTTCTGTTTAAAATCAGAGCAACTCTCCCCTCCAGAGCTCCAAATGAAAGATATCTGTTTCCCTGGGTTGGACTGGCCAACGAGCAGGGCCGGCTCCAATGCGGTCGAGACGCTCAGATCCAGTTCATGCTACTGATACCCCTTGCTCTCCCCTCAAAATTAGCCCGGATGAATGGGGCCTTTTGTCACCAGGGAAGAAACGGGCAGGAATCACAATCATCTCTTTCTAGCCAGCCTTCTGCAGAGTGGGGTGAGGCCAGGGCTCGGCCCGGTGCTGGAGGAGAAGGAAAACAGCAATTTCTCCGCGGTTTCCGTGGCGTGGTGGAAGCTGAAGGCGATCTTCTCGCAGCCTGCCCTTGACTCCCTTCCAGCCCTTCAGTGCCCTGGGGTTGGGGACCATGAATCCCACCCTTCTCAGCCCCCTGGAGGCCCTCAGGTGATGGGAGGTGGGGAAACCTCTCTTGGCCGGCGAGTTTTCCCCAGGCAAAGCCCCGGCTCGGGGTGAGGAGCTCCACTCCTTTCCTGTTATTCCAGAACTAAGTACTTTGCACATTTGGGAGATATTATTAAGTAATAGTCTGAGTGACAGGCTGTGGTCAGAGTTAATTCCTTCCAGTTCTCCAAGTGTCTAATTACACTTTCTCCGGCGCTAAGTGGACGGGTTGTGTCGGGTGTGCAAAGGCCTCTTGTTTGAGTTTGAAACAAAACACAGGCAAAGAGAAAACCCCTCGGTTCATCAGTGAAAGTCGGGGCTGGGGAGGCAGTCCAAAAATCTTCTGTGACAGCTGTTGTGGTTCTGCACATCTTCCCCCAAGTACCCTTTTGGAAGAGCAAAACCCAGCGGGCAGCTGGCACCTGGTAAATCAAACCATCCTTTTTCTACAGCTCCAGTGTTTCCCAGCCTAAAGCTGAGCCTAAAACTTAGACCCCAGTGAAGATCTCGTTAGGCAAACGCAGGCAGCCCCATTTTAAGGGATTATTCTCCCCTTCCTTGCAGTCCCTGTGGAGGGGATGCTGTGCCTGGCTGTGCATTCCTACTCCAGGGTTCTGCCCAGTGCAGTGGGCTCTGGAAGGGGCTTTGGGCTGATGTGCTTGATCCCAGAGCAGGGCCAGGGCAGGAGAACATCCGTGGAGTCTCCAGCACCTTGGCTGAAAACAGTGGTTTGGTCAGCCCTCATGTCTGGGCTGTGCTTGGGGAGGATCTGAGCACCTGCTCGTGGCTGGTGGGAGAGCAGCAGAGGTGGCAAACAGCTCTCAGAGGAAAGGGCAAACTCTGCTTGGAGGAAATCTCCACCTCTGCTGTGGCCAGTTCAGAAAAAACCACACAGATGGTTTTTCTGGCTGTGATTTAAAATTCCTTGGGGTGGGCAGAGAAGAGGGGCAGAGCCACAGGAGGGGCTGAGAGACAAGCCAGGGACACATCACCCTTCAGTGCCAAGGACCAGCTCTGGGAAGGCACCACCAGCTTGGTCATGCCCACCAACCACCACATCAACATTAATTTGGGCTGATCACAAGCTTTTTGACTTTGGCCACGCTCAGAATAAGGATTTCATGGTTATCAGGTCCTGTTTGGCCTCTGTGTTCACTGATTTCTCAGGGGAATGGACACATCCAGTTGGGATGGTGGCTTTCAGGACCAGACCTGGAATCCTTCGAGACCAGGCGAGCTCAGGTCGTGATTTATTTTTCTTTCCTGGGGTCTGTGACCGAATCAGACGGGAGAGAGGAAGTGAAGGTTTGTTCTTTCTGAAGATTTATTTCGTTACATCTGCAACAAGTCAAGAGGAGAACGGGGTAGGAAAGCTTTTGGTTTTGGGCCTGGAACAAAGCTCAGCTCTTGAGATAAACAAATGGGGGGGAAGGAATTATCAAAGAGAGAGCTGGCCACAGACTTTGTTATGAGCTTTGTGTAACAAGCTGAGAGACTTTGGGAACTCAAACCAAACTGAAAGTGCACGGGGGTAAGAGGAGAAGCAGATGATTGAGGTACCTCCAGGAAGAAAATGGGGATACTTGACATGGAAAACATCCCAAACTTCAGGTTAGAGGACCCAGCAGCTTCTCAGGTGTGTGGTTGCTCTGTCATTGATTTGATGGCCATGGGCACACTCTGTTGGCTCCTCCAGGTATGAGGTGGTCATGTTTTCTTAGTTTTTACATCCCTGAGACAAAACACAGGCACTGCTGTGGGCAGGGATTGTGACCCTGTGAGCTTCACCTCCCAGGGGTGATGTGTGGCTGTACACACAACCAGGAACTGCATCCACACACAAGATTTTTCTTGGAGCTGGCTGCAAAAATATCCAGTAATTTTCGATTTCCTATTTACAATTGAGAGTATTTAAAACAAAACAACAACAACAAAAAAATACTGCAGAACAACAGTGTCACCCTGTCCAAGTTTCCACTTTGGTAAGTAGGTGTTAGTAACTCCTACCTGGTGTTCAGGATGGTGTGGGAGCTGAATTGCTCTGTGTAGGTCAGTGGAGGTGGTGAAAAATAACAAAAGTTCTGAGAGAGACAGCATTTGTTAAAAGAAAAAAAATTATTTCCCTGTAGGGAAGAAAAAAGGAGGGAAAAAAATGTTTAAAGTTTCATTTCCACGGTGTTAAATTAACAACAGCAAAAGCCAGCCAAAGGAATAAAATGCATGTTAAGGAAATTTGAAAGAGTTACTCTGAAATGAATGCCAGCTTGCTTTGCTGAGCTCCTGAGTCACCAAAATCCCACAGGGCATCTCCTAAAAAGCTTAGGCTCTCCACAGACCCCCAGGATGGCAGTGTTCCCCTTAGGAATCTGGTGCCCTGTGCTCTGGGAAGGAGAGATAACCCCTCCAGAAGGTCCCACCACAGGTCTGACAACACCTCCCCGTTACCTGTGCTGAGTGCTCTTTATCTCCCTGATACTCTATCAGCCTGCCCAGGGCAAGGCTCCCCGATAGTCAAGTGGCTCAATTAGCAGTAATTAGCGCCGTGGGAAGCCCGCTGTGTGCTGGGCTGGAGCAGGTCCGTGTCTCCTGGTCCCTCCAGAGCAGCTGTGGGGTTGGGTGGCCATTGGCCTGGGAGCCAGGATGGGTTTTGTGCTGCTGGTTCCCTTTTCCTGCTGGGCTTGATGGGGCTTGGGGGCAAAGCCTGAAAAGGGGAAAAGGGTGGGGATGATTCCATCTGGGCAGGGAGAGGGCGTGGGAGGCTCCCACCTCCACAGACAGGAGCTGCAGAGCCACTGGGCTCCCTAAAACCGGTCCTGCAAGGGGTGGGCCACGACCACAGAGTGCCTTGGTAGGGGCTGCAGCTCCTCACTGGGGCAGGGATTTCTCAGTTTGGTGGGAAATTGGGAGAACTGGGAGGTGTGGGTTCCTCTGGTGCAGAGATCAGGGATTTTCTACTCCAAACCCCTTGAGATGCCCCAGTCCTCAGCACATCCCGCAGGAGAAGAGGGAAAACCTCAGCCAGGAGGCTCAGGATGTTTCCTGCACTCACAGACTGCTCTGCATGGCTCCTCTCCCACTCTCCCCAGGTGTTTTTTTGGCTGCAGGTTTGGTTTTGCCTGCACTTTCTGAGTGCTCACCTTGGGGCTGAGGGCTGTGCTGTCTGCAGCCCCAGGGATGTCCCTGCTCCTCCTGCAGGCACACGGTCAAACTGGTGCCTTGGGAAGGCTGAGCTGAAACAGAGGCTGGACAGAGCTGGAGAATAGAGATTTATTAAAGTAGAGATTTATTAAAAGGCTTCCAGGACCCACCCTGGGCATCACAGGAGCCTGACCAAGGCTGCACCCAGGGTGGGTTGGGAATGGCCACACAAAATGGCTGCCCCATCACGAGTTTTTACATTTTTATCAGTTTTGGTCCATTTGCACATTGGGGTTTAATTGTCCAGTTACAGCTGCAGGTTGTGAGGTCCCATCCCTCTTGTTCCTCACTTCAGCCACCCTTGTTTGTGCTTTTTGGGCTGAAAGTTGTCCTTGGTCCTCAGCAGGAAAAGATTTGTTTTGTCTGCTTGTTCTGTGAAGAGAGCTTTACTAACACTTAATGTGAGGCTCAAAACTCCATCCTTAGGCAGCACAGAACCTGAAACCATGAAAGCTGAAATCCAAGGCATCAAAACCCCGACATCTCCAAGCGAGGGCTTGGCCCTGACAGTCCCCAGTGCTGCCGGCCAGAAAAACCTGCAAAGCAGCAAAGAGATGGTTTTGGTGGCAGAACTACAACTGCTCCACAAAGCACAGCTTGTTTGGGGGCTGTTTCATGTGGTTCTGGGCTGACTTTTGGTCCCCTAATTCACAGCAGGAGCGGAGCGGAGTGCCGTCGAGATTGAGCATGAATCCCCTGCTCCGGGTTAATGGGAACAATTACAGAGGTTTCTTCTTTTTCCTGCTGCCAAGCTGCGATGTGAAATCATTCTCTGGGTTCCTGTTTCCACGGGAACAATTAGTTTCGTGCCGTTTTTTGGTCTTAGACATCAATGAAGTGTTTAAGTCAGTGAGGGCCAACACTTCATTAAACGTATTGTCTCACGCAATAATCAAGTAGCTACCAAGTGCCACAGCTCCGTGCACTTGAAAAGCAACAAAACCAACCCCACAAAAGGCTCCCCAGCGTGTGAGTATTTATTGATCTGATCCAGCACGTCACCCGTGAGCCAAACATACCCCGAATTCCAGCCGTGGGTGTTGAGGTGTTGCCGGCTTTTGAGCAGAGCCGCCTTTTCTCCAAGGGTCTGGTCACCTCCAGGCATCCCCAGGAGAGGCTTTGGGGACCTGCTGGGTGATGCTGATGGGTTTCAGCTGGCCCATGCTGTGGGCAGGGGACCGGCAGCACCTCGGTGCCTGAGCCCCCGGGGCCGTGCCTGCTCCCCCGGCCTTCCTCCGAGGGCTCCGCATATTTTTCCTCCTTCAAACAAAATATACAAAGAGTCCAACACGGCAGGGAGTGGAATTCAGGGCTCTGCCTGCTCCCTCCCCGGCACATCTGGGAGCCTTTCCCTCGCAGAGCTGAGCAGCTGCACGGGAGAGAGGGAGGGAAGGAGGGAGGGAGGGAGGGAGGGAGAGTCCCTGCTCTGCCACGGAGCAAAGCCAGGGCTGAAATGGGGATGGAATTCAGGGATGCTGCTGTGGGTTCCTCAAATGAGACAGGGACAGGATGGCAGGGAGGGGCAGCTGGGCTGGGTGCTGGGCAGGAGTGACTCCCTGGGCTTCGCTTCTGCAAATGAGCCGCTCAAAGGGCTCAGAGGGAGCTGGAGCAGCTCGTTTTAATTTGTTAAGGGAGGATTCACCGTGCAAACCTCGATATTGGACCCTCAGTTCTTACTTCAGTGGGCAGGGGATCACATCCTTTGTGGATCCCAGCCTGTAGAGAGAAGGAAATGATGCTTTCCCCTGAATTCAAGAAGGATTTATACACAGAAAGAAACAGTAACCTGATTTCAGTTTGGCAACTTGAGAAAATCAGGATTTCGCTTGGAGCATTCCCTTTTACCCCTTTTCATTCTCTTGACTGAAATATGTCCTGGGGATGGTGTCGTACACAGCCTTGCCCTGTTCTGATGGGCAGTCAGACCACACTCAGTGACCCTTGGCACAGCCATTTCTTGGGTGAAGCCCCTCAGCTGGCCCTTCCAGCCAAATGCAACGGAGATTTCACAGAGAAACTTCACATGGAGTCTTTCTTTGACCTGATCCCAAAGAACACTTCCACACAGGAGGGGATGGTTCCTGTGGACCCTCTCTGTCCACTGCTGTCCTTCCTGTCATCCTTTCTGCTGACAAGCAGGTGCTGAACCACCTCAGCACAACACAGAATGTCCTGTGATGGAGGAAGGAAATACACAGAGCTTTTCTCCATCCACTCACTTCCATCTGACAGAGCTGTCTCTCTCCTTCTCCCACCTGCCCCTCTGCCTTTTCCTGCTTATTTATCCTCCCCTCTGGCTACACCAGGAGCTAAGAGCAGCCTCATTGTCCTAGGAAGGAACCAGGGGTGAAATGGTGCCTAACAGGGCATCCAACCCTTCCTCAACCTGCTTGCATCCATTAAAGCAACCAAGGAAAAGGGTGTGAAGCCACCCCCACCCAGGACACTTGGGAGCTGGAGCTGTGTCCTCCCCTGATGCAGGTTCCCAACAGGCTCAAGTCTCCACTCCATGGCCAGTGTAAACATTTCCATGAAATCTCCGTGCAGAGCCAGCCCTGAATCCCTCTCTGCTATCCCCCACTCCCCTTTTACCACCCAACCTCCTGACCTTGCAAAAACACGGCTCTGGAGGGTCAGAGCGTGGGCCTGGAGCAGATGCTGATTCCTGGGATTATGGCTGGGTGGCCCAAGGGCTGGACAGTGCAACATTCCTGCTCAGGGGCTCTGGCTGAGATAAGGCAGCCCCAGGCTGTGATTTACTCCAAGGAAGAGGGGCTGAGTCCTGCCTGTTCCCTGGCAGATGGGGCAGGGGAAATCCTGCAGGATAAACCCCTTCCAGCCTGTCAGTCATGGCTTGCTTTGGGGAAAAACACCTCTGATTTTGTACAGCTACAACACCAGGCTGGGCTGGACCACCAGCCAAGGCTCTCACCCCCTGCAAGCCCAAAGGCAGGGGGATGCACCAGGGTGTGCTGAGCTCGTTTATTCCTGCTTTGCCTAACCCTGGCCCAAATCCTGCTGGGTTTGTGACCTCCTGGCTGGATTTCAGCAGCAAAGTCAGGCACAGAGCAGCAGCGTTTCCAGGTGAGAAAACCCGTGTGAGATGCTTGAATTTCAGGGCTCGGCAGGGGTCAGAGCTAAAATAAAAAAGGAGTGATCTCCCTCACCTGGCTGGAAAAGACAGAATGAGTTCCCAACCCAGAGGTGCAGCAGTATGGAAAGACAACACAAAGTTAAGTTCTTTCTCTGGGGGGGTTTCACTGATCAGTTTGGTGGAAAGGAAAGATAACACGAAGTTAAATTCTTTGTCTGGGGAGTTTCATTGATCAGTTTGGTGGAAGGGAAAGGTAACACAAAGTTAAATTCTTTCTCTAGGGGGGGCTCACTGATCAGTTTGGTGGAAGGAAAAGATGACACAAAGTTAAATTCTTTCTCTGGAGGGGTTTCACTGATCAGTTTGGTGGAAGGGAAAGGTAACACAAAGTTAAATTCTTTCTCCAGGTGGGGTTTCACTGATCAGTTTGGTGGCAGGATGGTGTGTATGTCCCCACCAGCACACCCTTCCTTCTCCTTCACCTGATCTCTCACACTCCCACCACGCTGCACACTCTGGGAAGGGCCAGCTCCATCCAGGTGCAATCCCTCTGGCTGCTCTCCATGAAGGGAAACCTGCAGGAAGGCTCTCCCAGCCCCCTGCACATCCCCTTTGGAGCCCAAATATAACCCCAGGGCTGGCAGCTGAGGAAACCTGAAGATATCCAAGCATGGCCACCATGAAACCTTCAGATCCTGCAGTGCTGGTCCCAGCTACCAACCATCCACCTGACCAGCTGGGACTGGTTGTTCTTGTATCCCATTTGGATGGCTCCAGATTCTTGCCTGGAAAGCATTTCCAGGGCTCTGGGGATGTTACCAAGAGTTGCCAACACTGGGAATTGTTGCAAAACACGTTCAAGGCCATAGGAGCCTGAGTTGGGGCTCCCTATCTGAGGTCACCCTGAGAATGTGACATCAATCAGAGGACTGAAGTCTTTCAATGCATGGAGAAATGTCATGGAGCACAGCAGATGACTTTGGAATTTGAGCTTTACTCCTTTTTTCCCCCCTGTATATTTTATTACACAACACGAGGGCACAACTCCCCCCAGAAGAACACCAAGTTCTCCCAGTTTGTGAACCACAGCAGAAGAGGTGATTCTGACAATCCAGGGTTCCTTTCATAGCTTCCAATGATCTCAACCCCATCTGGGGGAGGTCCCTGGAATGACTCAGGTGACAAACAGAGCACAGCAGTTTCTGCAACAGCCTGAGCTGAAGGAATCTCCCCTTGGAAAAACAATCGAGCCATTGTGTTCCCCACCGGAGCAAACTGCTCCTGCAGGGCTGGGATGAATTAAAGGCTTTGCTGCAGCTGATGCCGTTGCTGTTTGCTGCTGAGAAAAGCTGTCTGGGTGTCTGCAGGAGTTCACCTTCCCAGCATCAGCAGAACTTGCAGAACAGTACAGGAGATGACCAGAGCTGAGTGACTCAGCTCCACGCTGATCTCTCCAGTTTTGTTGTTGTTCCTCAGTCACACAGTGGAAGGAATTACTGCCAAAACAGCTTCTGCTCTGGTGGCAGAGCCTCCCAGCCTGGCTGCATGGACACGAGGGCACCAACAGCTCCTCTGCTGCCTGGGCTGTCCACAGTCCTGCTTGTTGGACCCTGTCCTTGGGGATTTTCAAGGCTCAGCTTAACAAAGCCGTGGCTGCCCCTGTCTAGAGCTGCTGATGGACCTGCCTCGAGCAGAAATTTGGGCTGGAGCCCTCTGGGCCATGCAGAGACCTCCTGAGTAGGTTACAGGAGGGAATCTCAAGGCAGCAGAGCCTTCCCTTGACTCCATTCCCATTTCCAGTCCATCAGCCTGGTTTTTATTGGACGTACTCCCCTCTCTTGGCTGGAAGAGGCCACCTGGCAGCAGCTATGGGATGTTTCCAGTGGGCTCTGAAAAGCTGGAGCTGTTTGAGCACCAGCAATGGCTCAGACTGCTCTGCCAGCACTTCTGCCGTGCCCCCAGCAGCAGCCAGGGCTCGCTGGGAGACACCAGAGCTCCAATCCCGGGGCTGGAAGCGAGGAAGTGAGATGCCAAGAACAATAAGCACAACAATGCCGTGAATTTCCTCCACAGCAGCGCTGAAGGAGAGTGACAGGGAATTCTTTGATGGGCCTGAAGAGTTCCCAGCATTGCTTTCACTTAAGGAATTCCAACTGCTTGTGTTTTCCAATGGTTGGAATTGCTCTCAGGGGCATGAATCACTGGAGTGGATCCTGGGCTCCTGTCTTGCTGCTACCTGGGCTCCAAAGCAGTGAAGCAGCTGGGAAAAGGGAGCTGAAGCCCAGGGAACTGGGCTCTGATGCTTCCAAGTTTGAGCTTTGATGTTTTTCAGGTTCTGTGCTGCCCAGGGGTGCAGCTCTGAGCTCACATTCAGGGTCACTCAGCTCTGCACAGAGCAGGGACACAAAACAAATCCTGTTCCTGCTGCACACCAAGGACAACTTTCAGCCCAACAGCACAAACAAGGGTGGCTGGAGGGAGGAACAAGAAGGATGAGACCTCACAGCCTGGAGCTGGAATTGGACAATTAAACCCCAAAATGCAAATGGACCAAAACTGATCAAAGTGTGAGAACTCGTACCATTTGTCCATTTTGTGTCCATTTTGGGTCCATTTTTTGACCATTTTCTGACCATTTTCTGACCATTTTGGGTCCATTTTGGGTCCATTTTGGGACCATTTTGTGTCCCTTTTGGGTCCATTTTGGGTCCATTTTTTGACCATTTTGGGTCCATTTTTTGACCATTTTGTGACCATTTTGTGACCATTTTGGGTCCATTTTGTGACCATTTTCTGACCATTTTCTGACCATTTTGTGTCCATTTTGGGTCCATTTTGTGACCATTTTGGGTCCATTTTTTGACCATTTTGTGACCATTTTCTGACCATTTTGTGTCCATTTTGTGACCATTTTGTGACCATTTTGTGTCCGTTTTCTGACCATTTTGTGACCATTTTCTGTCCATTTTGGGTCCACCTTGGGTGCAGCCCTGGCCAGGCTCTTGTCCTGCCCAAGGTGTACCCTAAAGGCCTTTCAATAAAAATCTACTTTATTCTCTGGCTCTGTCCAGTCCCTGTTCCAGCTCAGCCTTCCCCAGGCCCCATCCTGCACCCCCTTTCCCAGAGCACACACACCCCACGTGTCCTGTGGGGAGTGGATGCACCTGCTGGAGGAGCTGTGTGGGGGCAGGCCTTCCCCAGCAGTTATAAATCCTGGGGCTATCAACAGCCTTCAGTAAACATTTGGACAATCCTTCCTACCTCTCCCTCGTCCAAATATTTGCATCACACGGGGCTGCTGCCCGTTTCCTGACTAAGAATATCCTTGGATCCCAGGCTGGTTCCAGCTCTCTGTGATGGATGGGCTTATTGGGTGAAATAAATGGCTCAGGGAGAAGGAAAAGGGGAAAAAAAATTCTCTCCTGATAATAAATCCAGGTCAGGATGGAGTGGAAGAGCTTTCAGCGGGGAGTGGTGTTTTTAGGAGCTTTTAGGATCTGATCTGGAGCACCCAATGAACAGCTCTGAGCTCTTTTAGTGGACTTGCTGCCACTTCATCTCTTGGGGGAATTGTTGAAGGTGCTCCTGGAAGCTTTTCCTTCCTCCTGGGATGGGGACAGCCCCAGCCAGCTTTGGGTACAAAATAGAACCTGCTGCACGGAGCCGGGTTTGGTGCAGAGCCTCTTGCAGGTGAATCACGGCAGGAACCAGCCGCTCCTAACCTGCGTGCAAAACATTTCACAAACAGACACCGCTCATTTTTCACAGCAAAACAACCCCGAACTCTCCTTTAGCAGCTAAAAAGGTTTAGCGGCTAATTTGGTTTAGCAATTAAGAGTTCTAAACGCGAAATCTGTGTTTTGTGGTGTAAGACCGCTGTGCTAAATAGCGACTTTAGGGAGATTAAGCCTGGCAAACACAATAATTTCGGTATTTTGCTGAAGAATGGACGCGGCCGGGGCTTGGTGGCTGAACACACACCGTAACAAGCCGGTGGATTTTCTGATAGAGCAGGAAAGAAAATAATCAACCCTCAGCTTAAGTGCAGGATAAACAGCAACCTGGGCTGGCGGAAGGTGTTGGAAGCCGTGGCAGGGAGCTGGAACGAGATGAGATTAAAGATCCTTTCCAACCCAAACCATCCCGCGAGTTGATGCTAAAACTGCTGAGGGCTTAAAGTGGCTTTCCCACCGCAGCTTCAACTCGGACTTTTTTTTTTGTTTTAATCTTCTCCCCTGTCCAGAAAACCACCAACCCCACCACAAATAAGAGCAGCAGAGCACAAATAAGAGCTGCTGTGAGACAGCTGGGCCATAAACGCGTTTTCTCATCCTGATACGGGAAAAATCACCCGGAGGGTTTGCTCACCCCCAGGTGATTCCCCTCCGCCACCCCCCAGCATCTCCTTCTGGGAAGCCCCAAAAACTCCCAGCCCTCTTTTTGGACAGACTAAACAACATCTGCAAAGTGGCCTGTCTCCCCTCGGAGCCCTCCCGGGGGGGCAGAGCCGGTGGCACCGGGGGAGGGCGAGCGGCGCTCCCGGGGATGGAGGCGGGGTGTCCGGCAGGGATGTGGCGGCAGCATGAAGCACCTGTCGGGGAGGCTCTTGAGGGCTCAGCCGGGCGCTGACAGACAAATTGGCGAGATTAATAAGAGCAATCGAGGCTGTGTGGGCTCGAGCTGCGAGCTGACGTTAATGTGACATCGCTTTCATCTGCTCCTGCCGAGCCCCGCCGAGCTCCCCGGGGAGCAGCGCCCGGCGGATGCGGGGGTCGCAGCCCGCGGGTGTCCCTGGGGGTGTGGCGGGGCAGGGGACAGCGCCGTGTCCCCGCGGGGACACCCCCGGTGTCCCCCAGCCCTGGCGCCTCTGCAGGGCCTACCTGGCTCTCACAGCACCGGGTGATTTTTTTTTTTTGGAGAATTTTGCTTCAAAGCCGCCAGCTCTGCTGGGTTTGGGGGTGGTTTTGTTTTTGGTTTTTTGTCCCTCTTACAGAATCGTTTTATGTCACCGAGAAAACGCAGTGCTCGACCTTTTAAAATAAAATAAAATAAAATAAGGGAAGGGAAGGGAAGGGAAGGGAAGGGAAGGGAAGGGAAGGGAAGGGAAGGGAAGGGAAGGGAAGGGAAGGGAAGGGAAGGGAAGGGAAGGGAAGGGAAGGGAAGGGAAGGGAAGGGAAGGGAAGGAAAGGAAAGGAAAGGAAAGGAAAGGAAAGGAAAGGAAAGGAAAGGAAAGGAAAGGAAAGGAAAGGAAAGGAAAGGAAAGGAAAGGAAAGGAAAGGAAAGGAAAGGAAAGGAAAGGAAAGGAAAGGAAAGGAAAGGAAAGGAAAGGAAAGGAAAGGAAAGGAAAGGAAAGGAAAGGAAAGGAAAGGAAAGGAAAGGAAAGGAAAGGAAAGGAAAGGGGTATCAGGGGGTAAAGGCTGATTCCAGGTGCGAGGAGAGAACAAAGAAACTGCTCCCCTGTCGCTCTGAGCCCCGCACTCGGAGCCGTGCCTGTCCCGGGGAGATGGTTTGACCCCCTGAAGATATTTTGAGGCAGGAAAAGCTGTTTCCAGAGCACCCCTCTGCCTCCAAAACCGGGGGAATTCTCCTCTGCACCTCTGGTGCAGCACAGCCGCTGCACGGGGAAAACTTTGGGGATTTTTTAGGGACATTTTTTTATTTTCCTTTTTTCCCCTTGTTTTTTTTTAAGCATCTTCCCTGCTAAAATCTCCCTCGCCCCGAATTCTGTCCGCATCCCTTTCCAGCGGCGGAATTGGACGGATTTTCTTTGTTCTTCGGTCCATGAGGCACCTCAACAGCAGTAAAAGATCCGAACGTCCCAATGCTCCAGGTCTGCCGGGCTCTGGCGCACGGGCTCCGCCGCCGAGAGCTTTTGCCCACAAAAGGAAAGTGTTGGAAAGGAGGGAGATGCCAAAGGCTGAGCGCACGTTCGCTCCCGGAGCTCCTGAGGGGGGAAAAAAAAAATTCCTCTCCCTGGGACCTTAAAGAGGATCCCTCCGTGCTGGGGATTTATCGAGTGCGGGGGGGAAAAGTCTGGAAAAATCTGATTTTTTTAACGATCAGCTGCTCAAACTTTCCAATGCAGATGGGGGTAGAAGCAGCTGGGGGGTGAAAAAGAATTTTGGAGAGAGGTTTTAGGGAGAAAACAAGAGATTGACCCCCAAAACCAGACTCTGAAAACAAAGTCACGGGATGATGATTGCTGCCACCATTAATTAATTTAAAAACTCCCGATATTTTAATTTTTATGTAAATGAATGAATTTATTTTTTCTTAGTTGCATTTATAAGGACCGGAGTTATTTTATATACACAAAAATAATATGTAATAAATAATAAATATATGATGAATATCTAATAAATATCTATTAAATATCTAATAAATATCTATTAAATATATCATAAACATCTATTAAATATCTATTAAATATCTATTAAATATCTAATAAATATATAATAAATATGTAATAAATATAATAAATATATAATAAATATATAATAAATATACAATAATATACAATAAATATATAATAATATATTTTATATACACAAACAGATCTATCCCACCGAAACGGGTGAATTAACGGGGCTTTTTGGAGTGAATTTCAGCTTCCTCCAATCTCCACCCGGCAAGGACAAAGCCCCGAGCACAGTGTCCCCAGCAGCCGAGGTTTTGGGGACACAATTCCCTTTGCCACCGGGACCCCTTCGAGGTGGATTGGGGGAGATGAAATCCCCCTTTCCCCTGCCCTCCTCCAGGGCTGGTTTTTATTGGATTTATGGCTGAATTTTGCAGCTTTTCCCCTGCAACCCTTCACCATCCTTGGGAAACCACAGGGAAAAGGGGCAGCCCAAGAAATCCCTAATTCCTTTACGGCTAAAAATAACAATTATACATCTTTTTGGCGTTATTTTTTTTTAAATCAGATTTGCTGCCCCGACAGCGCCGAGGATAAAGGGCGCACACATCTCCCAGCGCCCCGGCAGCCACACCGCGGGCATTCAGTGCTCTGTTTGTAATCTCAGCCCCTTTTTTTTTTTTTTTTTTTCTCTTTCACGAACATAAACACGGCTCCAACCCAAATACACGCGGCCACCTAGGGAGCCAGCGCGTTCTGCCGCTCTCCCGCGGGGGTTAAGCGGGCTTAACGCGTGGAAAACCCACGGGGGAGGGAAGGAGGGAGGAAATCTCTGCCCGAGCTGGTGTGCGTGCCCCGGGGGAAGCAGCAGCGGCTGCCCGGGGATCTCCCCCCGTGCCCGGTTCTCGCTCCGTCCTGCACCCAGCGCGGCCGGGCCCGGCCCTCCGGGCTCTTTCTCTCTCCCTCTCAGCC